>BGPR01030124.1:0-18862 GCA_013235015.1 Araneus ventricosus
TTAAAAACTTTCACAAATTTCTACTAAATTTTCAATGTAGAACCACGCACTTGTACACAAAACTAATACTTCTGCGCCTTATCGCTGATCTCTGTTCAAGAATTAGTGTGGTTATATTTTAATATTTTCGCTAGCATTTTAAGTCCAAATAAACAAGAATTAGTTTTAAACTTTCTAACATAAATGAAAGGTAACTTTTATGATCCTTCACACAAAAGAACTTGAGAGAGATAGAATTCCAGTAAAAGGTTTCAAAAAGAACTTCCTGAAAACCTTGACAAGTATTTGAAATCTTCTCTTTTCTTGAAAGTATCCTGCTGCCTAAAAGGAGACGGATCACTTGTCCAAATACTTTTCCATTTAGAATAACGCTGCTATTGAGGAAGAATTTTCTATTAAGAAGGTACTTTGAAGGTTTCTTTCCTGATCAGTACAAAGCGAGGAAAAGCGGATAGCTAAAGGATGATCGATAGTTTAAGGTTTAATCTTTAGAAACAAAATTTCTAGCTTATCTTTTATTAAAGCTTTATTTCAATCACAAAGAATACTTTGGGTTGTTTAATTGCTAAACTGATCTTCTTAAATCATCATGTGTTATATACGGGATCAACTATTTACAAAAATAGAAAAAGTAACTGAACAAATCTCAAATGTGGCAATTAAACTAGATTTAAAAGACGATTTACATTTGATAACAAATAAATACTTCTAGATTCATCAGTGGAAAAGATCCGCAGTAATAGACTTTCTATAATATACCCTGTTTTTCTGATCAACTCTGCTATTAACTAGCACGCATTATACTGATAACCAAAAAATAAAGACATTTCTTAAAATTCGAAAAATTTGAAATTAATATGGATGCAATAGTTCTCAATCAGTTGCGGAGAATCGTGGGACATACAATCGTTGGACCTCACAGTTTACAATGAAGATTCGGTAACAAGGGCATTTAGGGGCGCTACCAAAAAGTGATGAAGACGAAAAGGGATTTTCGCCCTGGTGACCAAATCTTCACTATAAAATATGAGCTCCAACGATAGTATGCCCCACGATTATCCGCAGCTGCTTGAGAACCATTGTATCCTTATCAATTCCAAATTTTTCGCATCGTAAGAATTAAAATGTTTTGGATAATAGTTTACATTTCCTTGCTGAAGTGTATAACAGAAGTTGAAAGAATTTCAACACTAGCAAACTGGACACGTGAATTCAAATTGGCAAATGCTATCCCGCGTCTTGCCGGTTTAGCTAAAAATTGGAAAATAACTCAGGGTTATAGTTATAATGACAGGTGAATGTGGAAAGCTGCTATCCCTTCAAGGTTTAAAAGCCGCATTACAATGCAAGGATTTTTAGCACATCAAAGTGATCGTAAACTAAAGAGGAACGAAAGCTTAGTAGATTACATTTACGCAAAAGACACTCTCTTGGGAAAAGTTCTTTTTACTACACCCCAATCTGACCGTATTTCAATGATTATAGGCGACATAACTAAAGAAAAGTGGCAAATTGCTTTAGCTACACAAAATCCTACCGTCTGCGCCATATAAGGCATAAAAGAAATGGTTTAGATGGTGAATGAGTTTAAATGTAAATTTAGAACTGAAAGACAGACAAAGATTATAAAAAAAATAGCATTTATTTAGCGAAATGCGGATAACGATACACAGCGATAGATAGCGATAAGCGAACTGTATTTATTTGCAACTCTGATGTCATTATCTTAATGTTCCGTTGCCACTCACTATTTTATTACCAAAATAAACTTTAAAAATACACACAGGAACATTGAAAATAGCGCACCAAGAAAGAAGAAAGGTATAATCGCGAAACTTCGCAAATAAGTACAGTAAGATCCGATATGCAAGTGATCCAAGTTTGGTGCCAATGCGCTTGACCACACACCCTGCAGTGACGCTAAAATCAGGAAGTGGGCCCTATATAAACCGTCGCATAGTGGAAGATTCATAAAGGTGACGATCACATTCCGACTCGAGGAGGACTTTAGTAAGCGAAGAATGCCAGGTAGACGGGTGAGAAAACATTTCTCACAGTTAAGCGAGTTTGAGAGGGGCCTCATCATTGGCATGAAAACCGCAGGCTGGTCGACGCGCCGTGTTGCTCGCCAGGTCGATCGTTCGGAGTGTGCAGTCAGAACATGTTGGGAGCAGTGGACACGAGATGGTACCTACGTGCGGCGTACCGGGTCTGAGCGACCAGGAAGACGACGAGGCGAGAGGAGCGAAGGATCGTGTGGCAAGCACTCGTGAATCCCACAGTGACTCGTTCCACGACGCAATCAGATGTAGGGGTGCCATTTCCAGACGCCTTGAGGAAGCGAATCTTCAACCCAAGCGCCCTGTTCGTGTAGTGCCTTTAACACCGAAACATTGGCGACTCCGTCTACAGTGATGCCATGCCAGAGCGACCTGGAATGGCATAGATTGGCAAAATGTGGTGTTTAGTGATGAATCCCGGTTCGTTTTGGGGACAGATGATAACCACGTACGAGTGTGGAGGCGCCCTGGTGAACTGTGCAATTCCACCCACGTTGTCGCGTGACACATTGCCCGCACAGCAGGTGTAATGATCTGGGGAGCCATAACCTATGCAAGCCGGTCCACTCTAATTGCGATACGTGTAACCTTGACGGGCCAGCGACATGGTGTTGAAATTCCTCGGACCCCACGTAGGACTTTTCCTAAATGGTCTTCCAGGGGCAATTCTTCAGCAAGATAATGTTCGTCCGCATATAGTTGGAGTTGCTCAAGACTTCTTACGTCATGTTCAGACTCTTCCATGGCCGGCCCGCTCCCCGGACTTGTCTCCTATAGAGCATGTGTGGGACCAGCTGAAGCGCCAGATGCCGCTGCGTTACTCTGTACATGATCTGGAGGTGGCGATTCAAGATTTGTGGGTCCATCTGCTTCAGGACTACATCAGACGTCTAATCAACACAACGCCGGACCGTGTTGCGGCATGTATTGCAGCAGGAGGTGGTCCGACGAGCTATTGAAGTTGCACTGTATTTGTCTAATTGCACACACTGCATTTGTTTAAATGTCTGGATTTTGGGATCAAGTGAATCTCTCATTTGTTTAATTATGTGTATTAAATTTCATTTCAATCCGATGCTCCCTTCTTGGTGCGCTATTTTCAATGTACCTGTGGATAATTAGAGCCTTACATTATAATATGAACCGTTTTGCAGAATCACCGAAGAACCTTTCACGAAAAGAGAAAAACAAAATTATATGGAACAAAACAGGAAAAACAGCTACCTATGGGCCTCGTAACTTCGTCCCGATATTATTATTTAAAAAAATTCTTTTCAGGACTTTCATTTGATTTATAAGAGCTGTGTACTCGGACTTTCTGAAATTAAAATGAAGTATCGTCAACATTTCAGAAACAGTTTTTTCATGTTGTCAAATTCGTTAGCAGATCAATCATAAGTGAATAGTCCTGACAAATTTTGTAATAGAAATTGTGTTAAAAAATTTGTTTTAATTTTTTAGCCATTTATTTTAAAATTACTTTTACATTTTAATCTTTTATATTCTAGATAATAAAACCAATGTTTGGGGCAATGACGCTAAAAAAATGTTTTGTTATTCCCAGTTGGTCATAATATTTGTTACTGAAAAATTGCTTACATAGAAATTAAACTAAAATCAATAAAAAATATCTGGTTTGGTGGAGTCCGGAAACTTACATTGCCTATAGGCTCCTTCATGGGTTACTCTGGCCCTGAATATAGAGGTATTAACATTTAATATTATATATCACATTGCTTATGTTTGTCAGTCATATTTTATCATATTTCAATACTTAGTATTAAATTATCAATTATTTTGACCAACTTGACTTATTGAATGTTATAGAGAATATATTAGTTATTTATTCAAAACTGTGTTACCCAAAATGATTTCACTAAGAAGCCAGTGTCATATTTCTTATGCAACGAACCCTTAAGTTCTATAAAAAATGCTTAACACTTTGCGGACAGGTAAGAACACTCAGATCAGGTTGGTGCACTTTATGCGCAATCCCATTTTTTTCCAACTCTACTCTTATTTAATTACTAGAAAATCACTCGTCATGGCATGACGGGAGTAAATTGCCTCTTCATTCGAGGGATTTCACGTCAAATTTGACGTGTTTAAATAGATATATATATATATACCTCCCTAACCATCTTGCTTTCCTTTCCTTTGTCATCCGCCGTCTTTTTGCGATGGGTTCTTCGTCGGTATTCATCGTAAAAAATATAGTAAAGTATTAAATGATAGTAAAAAATATATACAAAATATGTACATGATAATTCAATAACCATGAAATTCTCAGCTTGTCAAACTTAAGTCAAAAGTTAAAATTTCAAAGGAATTCTTTTTCGAAATTCTAATCAAAACAAAGTACTTCTCTGCTTGTGAAACGTTGCCAAAAATAGTATCAAATTATATCATCACGATTGCAATAAATAATCAGATTCATCGTGGCGTCCAAACTATATCATGCACATGATATACCACTGACGTAATTTACTACTTTCTATTGAAAACGCAAATTAATTTGAAACATATGATTAATATAATTTAAACTTTCTCGGAAATTATTGATCATAGCGAGATAAATTTTATATCAATCGATAGCAAATTTTTTTTCACTATTTTAGAGCTATTAAATTTGAAATTAGAAAGACAATTACTTTTTAAAATTTAAAATTACTGAAATTTAGGTTCTCTAACAATGAAATAATGCTGTTTAACGTCTCGCACTTCTATGGCGCAAATTTTACTGTTGGCGACGGCAGAGCGTTACCGGATCATTGAGAGACAGATCTGGGATATTATAATAGTAATACGCAGCTTTGTTTTTTATGGTATAATAAGATTGGACATTGAATGGATGGATGTTACAAATATTCATGTTCGAGTTTGAGTCGCTATATTCTTCGTGAGCTGGATTGTCCTCCACGTCAGTCTCAGAATCAGTTGCTTGGTAGCTGTACTCAGTCACTTCTCCATCGAGATACAGCATCAAATTCGCAGTCAGCTGATATTTTCTTGTATAATTCTTCCAAATCAGATGAATATTTCTCTGTAGGGATAATTTCCCGCAGTTTCGAGGTAGCCAAGTTGGGAGTGGAGAGCGTTTTATGCTCTTTCAAGCGCAATCCGACCGAACTAACTTATTCGTTGTCAGTGGAACTACCGGAGCAAGTAGGAGGAATGTTAATATGGGGTTAGAGCGTGGCGAGCTCTTCACCTCCGATACTTTTTATTCAACTTATGGTACATACACACTGGCGCACTTTATAAGCCGCACCTGTCCGCAAAGGGGTAAAGAAATATTTATGTAGGATATTACCCGTAAAGAATAATTTAATCACTGTATAAAGAAGGATGTAAGATTTAGATTAATTTTTTGGCGATAGGTGGAGCCAGAGTTTTGCTCTGTACGAACTACAAGCAGCGCCCTCTTTTTCCCAACAAAACCAGACTGCATGCTGAGAGCAGCGCAGCACGCCGCAGGCAGCCGTCATGTTAACATATCTCTCAATTCCTCTGTTATAAATCAGATCTGTCTTGTCGCAGTTAAGCCGCCAATCTTCCCACTATGGTAACTATGTCCCGTCTCACTTTCCTTATGGCTCTGTAAATCTCTAATACCGTAATATTCTTAACCCGTAACATCTATCCCTCGTTAATCTGGCTCAACCTAGTAAACATGACTTCATATAAATTCTCAACACTTTCATAAACTTTCTGTGTATATATCTTCCCCCCTGTAAATTCTCCCTATAGTTTTAAATAAATGTTTTGTATTTAACTTGAAGTCTACTCACTTATTTTATGCAATATTTTGTTTGTTTAACTTAATGTAATAAAAACCCTTAAATCTCCTCGACATAAACTACCCTACTATCCCTTTAAATGTAACCCTTCCGTGGGCATTTTGTTTAATTGAACGGAACCCCACATTTATGTATGCGAATCTCAGAAATAAATTTAAGGTGATTTAATTCAAAGCGTAGTTATCAAAAAAAAATGAAATTTTTTAAAAACTAAATAATATTGCCATTATAAAATACAATTTTTATTAAAAAATAGTATCATGATTATACGAAATTATATTATTTCGTATGACTGACAAGTTGAAATGTATATTCACACATATGTGATAAGTTCAGAGGGCACCCAAGAAAATTAGATCCAGAAGCCATTTGGCGCCAGAATAGTAACACAAAAGTACAACAAGCAATATAGGTGAAATTTGGAATATAGTATTTACATCAAAATTGCAAATGCCAGTCAATTTTTGGATTAAATTCCTATACTAGAAGACGGTCTATTTGCCCGCCCGTGTGTATCTGAACCCCATAACTCAGAAACCCGACAAGCTAGATGGATGCAACATTGCATACAATTTTATCTCCACAATTGTAGAATGTGCTACCTTTCGACCAAATCCTGCATCGTATTGATTGTCTGTCGGTCTGTATATTCGCGCGTATGTTAAAGTGATAACAGAAAAAACCAATAAACTTCATAAAAGTTATTTGAAAGCCACTCTAACCCCAGCTTCATGGTCAAGAGAATCCACCCACTTCGCTACAGGCAACGGTCCTTTTCCCAGCTATTTCTACAGATACCGGCTTCATCATTCAAATATCTGCACATACGGTTAAAAGGAGACCTCTCCACTACGCAACTTCTTGTCACGTGTCGTTATCTTATCATTTTATAAAACCAAGCGCAGAAAATACTCAACTTTGGTGGAAAAGCGCACTTTCAAATCAACTATCAAGAATAAATATAGATAAACCCAGATCTTTCCTCACTGAGAATGAGAACCTCACAAAACAGCCACCGGACGCAACCAGTTCATCCGACTCCGAGCCAGATTTCTCTCCTTCGCCAAGACCCCAGACTTATGGACTAAGACCCTCTAGAGGATCAATACCTATGACTCCAATCAGTCCTCCTACAAGTATATAGATGCAGCGAACTTTTGGTATCTGTATTAAAATTGTTTTTGCTTCACGAGTCTTTCTTTTCATATATAAATACACATTTTTCATCGTTTTCATAATTTTCACATGTTTTTCTTCAATGTTAAAAGACTGTTTTTAACCCTTTTTTTGTTCAATAAAGTTTCAACGCAGTCTTGATAGAAAAATTAAAAACGTGTGTCGAATTTTGAACTCTATCGATCGAAAGGAAGCGATACAAAATGCACACTCGATTTTCTTCCGTAAGCTTCGAAATTTGATACAAAACGCGCGATACTGGGTAAGAACACGAGAAGGTCGTGGGCGAAACATTGCAGTAGGTTTAAAATTGAGTCTTTTGAAAATTATGAAACACTTTTAAATTCAAACTACAATTCCTTCATTTTCTTTCTAAAATGATAGGTGACTTTCCATAATCCTCCCACTCGAAGAATTTGAGAGTCAGAATTCCATCGGAAGGTTACCAAAAGAAATTCAGTACCTTCAGACAGATTGAAATCTTTTTTCTTCAAAGTAGATCTACAACCTTAATGGAACTAGATCTCTTTCAGAAATACTTTTACGTCTAGGATGCCGTTACCATTCAGGAAGAATTGCCTTTTAAGAGGTTATATTTGAAAAGTTATCTTTCTACACTTTACGAAATAAGGAAATGTAGACGGGTCGAGGATGATCGACAGGTTCAGGTTATAAAACCATCTTTTTAGAAAGATGGTTTTGAGCTTATTGTTTATTTCAACTTTGCTTGAAACGGAATGAATTATTTAGTGAAATTCATAACCAGCTAGATATTTTTCCATAATTTTCTCATATCATTTCCAACCATAATTTTCTCATATGAGTATTTTATATTACATGTAAAATACAAAGTTAGTAGGACATAAAAATATCATTAATTAATCGAAATGGTTCATAGAAAAATATTTATGAATTGTAGTATATTGAATGTCACTTATATGTGGTTTACTGGATTTACAATATCATTCTCAAATGTGGCCCAATATATCTTGTTCCCATAGCAACCACGATAGAGTTAACGATTTTTTTTTCATAATTTCTTCTGGTTTATTTGAGCCGTATTTATTGCTCATTGAATTATTTCCTGCATGATGATGGTAAGCAATTTTTGAAGCAAATAATCCCATCAATTCTATAAACGAAATAATAATTCTTGCTTGCTCAGAACATAGCTACAATCGGATCAGAAAGCTTTATAGAATATCGTTAGACTAACTAATGGAAGACACAGCACAACATTTGATTCAATGAAAGTTTTTGGCATTATAACTCATTTGAAAGGGCAAAAATAATTGAAAAACCAGATATAGGTGAATATATTAAATAATTTCAAATATTAATTTCATAAAGATCATAAATGAGATAAACAAATTAAGTTTAGTGATATTACTTGAATTTATGTGAAAGTTAAATTGAGATTCAAATTCTAACTGATGCATAAGATAAAAATTATATTTATATATAAGTTAAATCTATCAAAAATTTTTGAAATTTAAGGGAAACAGATTTAAAGTTGAAAAGTAAAATAAATTTGATCTAAAATTTGTGAAGAAAAAGAAAGAATTCTATGGAATTCTGCCAACATTTTCCAGGATATCGGGAAAATATATAATCTGGAAAAGAAAACGCATGCGTTAGGTAAATCATTATGAAAATTCCGATCAAGCTTGAGTCCACAGAAAAAAAATAATTGACTGGCAAAGTACTATTTGTACTGCAACGTATAAGGAACAGCATTGTCCTTAAATCTTTTTAGAGAATTAAATTAAAAATAAATTCATATAATTTTCCTCGTAATATTTAAATCCATCAGTTATCTAATGCAATTTTCATTTTAAAACTTTCTAACTTCAGGGGAAACGCAAGGAAAAACGGCAAGGTACTCATAGTAGGAGAAAATTTCTCAACATACAGTTTTTTAATTCATACAGATTTTCTACTACCACGCAAGCGCAGTAATAAAGCACATTAGTTTCCAATACACGGTTTCTGAAGGGAAAGAGTAGCTACCGAAAGTAGAATTCAACAATGTTTGAATCGAAATTTTAAATTAAATAAGAAGGAAGGAAAATTAATCATTAATAAAAAATTAGCTAAAATAATATACCATAAAGTTTTCTTTGAAAATCAATGAAAAAACTTTATCCCCACACGAGTATTTACTTCATTCATAGAGTTTCCTGATATTTTATTTCTCATCAGTAAAAGCGTAAATTTTGCAAACAAAAAAGGCTTTATAATTTAGAACACAGCAGGTAACGTTTCTTATACCTCGCCATTTCAGTCTGTCCGGACGTATTCTATCGCCTACAATTTATTTTTCTTCGTGAAAAGAATGTTAACGTGTGTATAAATTTGCTGCTGGAGAAAATTGGCGCTGGTATCTGTTTGTTGTCTGTTTTAGATAATAAAAAAGAAATTTTTCGAATAATTCATCGAAAGAGTATCACCTGGTAAAGAAAAAACGACCTAATATAAGAAGGTCATTTTAGCTAGAAACCACCACCTTTCAAAGAGTCTAAGTTTCCACTCAGAGTTCTCAAATACCCTACTTAAAAGTTCAAAACAATGATTTGCCTTACACATGAAACACATTTCCATTAAAGAAAATGTTTTATTTATACTTTGTATAAAATATTAATACAAAATATTTGATAAATAATTACTAACGACTTCGTGTATTTTTACTACTACGATTACAGAAATTTTTTAAACTGCGGATACACTAAATAATTTTTCAAAACAAATATTTCAAAAGAGATTACGTGCTTTTTAACACTTCAGATTTACAAGCTCTCTAGTTAGCGCAAATCTTTACGTCGTTTGTCTGCTTAGAAATTTTGCGATGTGGCCAAAAGGCTTTTCTGCTTCCTTTAACCGAAGAAATAACGCAGACTTAATAAAGCATTCAAATAATACTTTAGCTTAGCTGATATAGTTTTTCACGCTCACCGGTAAAAAACGAAAATTCTAAAGAATCTCGAGCTGAAGTTTTCTGGAATCAAATATTTTTATTGAGTTTCACAACTCCATTTACGTAAACTTTCCATTTCGAAGTGCAAAATTAAAGAAGAGGAAAAAATAGCGGGAAAACTCTAAAAAGTGTTTGTAGGTGATATTAAATCGCAAAATAATATATATAAGTTCTCCAACAAACTGAACACACGTGTCAAAAAAATTTAAGTAAAAGGAAATATTACGCGTTATTTTCTAGGAATTTCGGTAGGTGATTTCGATGAAATTTGTCAACAAAAGAAGAGTTCAATCTGGGTGAAAACACGATTTAAAATGTAGTGCACGGGGAGAAAAATACTTTTTTATTACATAGACAAGAAAAAAGATTGCACGAGAAAACCGATATCTGAAAAGGCAGTCATTGAATATTTATGCATGTTTTTTCCGTGTTTAAAGTTTCTTATAGTATTTGTCTTTTCAGACTTTGGTGAACAACAAACGTCATCTCGGAATAAATTAATAAAATAACAAAAAATAAAACTCAATATATCCTATGCTCGGTATGTGACATAAAATTTTTGGAAAATAATTCCAGTTTAGTTATATTAACGTTACCTTTTCAAAACTAATTATATTAACCTTGGCCCTGTAATTCATCTAATTGAGGATGAATTGGGCATGTTTCCCGTATGACCTTTCGATTCCGGTCATACAGCCTGCAGTGGCCAAGGATTATTTGCAATCCAAACGTTGTTTAAAGGTCCCAGAATTTGAATTTCGGTCAGACTGGATGTTGATCGACTGTAAACTCGGGATTCGCTTGCAATTATCGTCTCTACTTTACCGAATCCTGAGAATTTGGCTTCAACTGTCAGCCGTCTATTACTTGGTCTTCTAGGTTTTTGAAACTTATCAACAATCAAA
This sequence comes from Araneus ventricosus, assembly GCA_013235015.1. Lineage (NCBI taxonomy): Eukaryota > Metazoa > Arthropoda > Arachnida > Araneae > Araneidae > Araneus > Araneus ventricosus. Next base: position 10,916 of record BGPR01030124.1, read on the forward strand.
CTGGTAAGTGCTTTTACTCTGAGAAATCATTTACCAACATGATATAAAGGTGGCACAGCAACGCTTGTGACTCCACTTAGCTGCACTGCTGGCTTGTTATGTACGCACTTAACAAAGCTTAACTGTCCTGTTGGCTTGCTATGTCTTGTTGCCACGCTCTTAATAACGTTTGCCATCTCCTTTTTTTTTTGGCGATATTTGTTGGAATCCCGTGTTTGATGGAACCTCGAATAATTTCTCGTGTTCTTATGTTTTCCAGTATTTTTTAAATGTTTTTTATAGGTTTGTGTTTAATTTTTGTACTCTGCTTTTGGCACCTTGTTGCAATTTATTTTTATACAAGTGTGTATTTTCTTCTTTAAACTTTTAAACTCCTGGTGTGTTTTTGAGAATTTGATGCTTGTGTGTTTTGACTTTTCAACCCTTGACTTTTTGAAATGGTCTTTTGATATAATGTTTAATTTTTTTTAAATACGTCTTTTCGAATCATAGTGTGTTTTAATGTTTTGTGATTATGTGTTTTCGTTTTTAATTATATATGCGTTTGCAAAATTTTTATGATTTTGTGTATTCTCTGCGTTCAACTTTTTATTTTCTAGCTCATTTTTTCCTAATGTTTTTGTGATTTACTCACTGTGGCTTCTGTTCTTTGTGTGTTTGTTGTTTATAGCACCGTGTGAATGGAGTTACCTCTGTAGTGTGCTTTTGTTTAAATAGATAAATCCGTAACTGCAGAAATTCTGACCTCTCCTACCAGTTCAATGAATGCATCAAACATGAATGGTTTGTTTTATTATTATTTTAAAGCAGTAATGAGGTTTTAACACAACTAACGACATCAAAATTATCCACTAGTTTCTACGCAAACCCTACAAGAAAAGTTCGAAGGTTTTTTCTTTAATTGAATGATATTTTCCATGCATATTTTGTTCATTATTTTTTTAAATTAAGCAAACTATTTACAAAATAAAAGAAAGTTGGAATATGAATGTTCTTCAATATCAATAACTTTTTTGGTCTGGAAATGAAAACGAATGCTTTACATAAATCGTAGTATCTCTTGACGAATTTGTTGACTTGTAATTATTATGATTTCTTATAATGCAAGAAAAAAAATATGCGTGAAGAACGGTAAAATTTCTTCTGGATCTTAAAAATCTACCTAACAAAGTATAAATTAACTAACGAAATTAAATTAAATTGCAAAAACTATATTTCATAACAGAAAACTTTATCCTATCTAATATTTTTATTATTGTGATAGAAATCGGGTTTTATTTGCAATGTAAGTTCCAAGGTAAAAGGACGCATAATTGAACATTATTACACTGAATATTAGCAGTATCACGCAAACAGAGAAGTAAAATTAACCCTAATGCCAATCTTAATGGTCTAAAACATTGCCACTATCAAAATTAAAATACAATACTTAGGAGTTCTGTAAAAAACATTGATTGACATTGAATTTTTACCCCTGTTAGTGTATGTGGACCAGATACACTTTGAGTATTCCGATGAGAGTCAGAGCATTATAAATCGTCATCAATTTGTTATTACGTTGAATTCTGGAGAAGCAGTGCCATCTCAGGTGTTGTCCTCGTCATTGGATCAAGGTTCAAAATTATGAAGATCCCATCCCCTAAATTGCCTTTCAAAAACAGTCCTTCAATCTATCAAATCAAATCAAACTGATGATTAAATATAATATGTCATTTGTGAGCTAATGATTCAGTAAATTATTAGAGTTTGTTTTTTGTCCTTTAAATTAAGCTAAACTAACCGCCCTCCGGGTGGGTTCGCGGCCAGCACCCACTTTGCTCAGCTCTACCCCTGCCACCTCGCTGCTTCGAGGCTCTCAGCCACTACTTTTTTCAGTTTTAAATACTGCAAGAAGATCAATGGAACAGACCATAAAACCATATATTTCATATTCTTTGTAAACAACAGCTGCCTTTAAAATTGTAAAATCTTTCAATAAACCTCATCTAGTTGTAATGTTTTGTATAAATTTTTAACGAATTTCGGTGTAAAAGTCTTCAGATTCATAAATACAGAATGACTAAACAGTTTTCATCACCTATAAGAAGTATTTTGCAATATTTTTTGAGAAGCCCTTGTGATGGAACTGTTGGGATCTATATATTTAAAATAATATGGTAAAACCCTCAGACAGTTCGCCAGCCCCAACTACCTGACCGATTTCGACATTGTTTTCATTTGAAAGGTTATGACATCTATATAAGTCATCACTGGGCGTCTTCCTCCCCCCCCCCCTCCATTTTCGAACGAAATCGAAAATACACTTCTCCTCTGTTCATTGTCAATGGGTAAATATTGTAGAAATTCCCCAGCCACAACCACCTAACCGATTTCTACAATTTTTATTTTATATGTAAGCTTAGGACGTCTAGATATGTCATCAAGTGTCGCCTGTCCACCACCACCCCCATTTTCGAACGAAATCGGAAAAAAAATTGTTCCCAATGTACATTCTCTATGGGGAAAAAACTTTGGGCAGTTCGCCAGAAACAACCACCAGACGGGTTTCGACAATTTTCATTTTATATGAAAGCTTATGCTATCTAAATATGTCATCAAAGGTCGTCTGCCCCCCCCCACCAACCCCCATTTTCGAACGAAATCGAAAAATCATATAGAGAATGTATGGTGGAAAATTGTTTTTTTTTTTTAGTAAAAAGGGGGGGGGGGGGGGGGGGGGCAGTCGACCCATGATGGCATATTTGGACGTCATAAGTTTTTATATGAAGCAAAAATTTTCAAAATCGGTCTGGTGGTTGAGGCTTGCGAGCTCGGTGAAGAATTTTTTGCTAAATTATTTTAAATATATAGATTAGGGAAATTCTAAAGCGGTGAAATAAAGTGTCTACTAAACTGTTATTAATTTACATTAAAATTTATTTACACTTATTCTTAGCTCAGCTAGTTGAAGGCAAGCGTAAAATGAGCATAATAGTAAGCTTATTATTCCAAACCACTCGTATGATTGGAATATGAAAGCAACAAATATGTCAGAAAGCCACAGCTTAACATGAAATTTCACTGAAGCGAATCCTTTACTGCAAATAGCATATTTTCGCAGTCTCCTATGTAATATAGGTGTTAAAAGCAGTCATGTAAAATGAGATTTAAATTTTTAACTGAGCACTTCAATGTAATTATTAATGTTAAATTGTACTGCTATTTTAAAGTATATATGTTGCTGCATAAACTGTTCACATGATCTTCTGACACTACAAAATGCAGTTAGGTCTTTTTACATGCAATTGTACAGTTGGTAACTAAATAAATGAGACGCCTCTATAATTTGAGTATTTATAACCGTATCTTGATACAATCCATGTTCATGGAAATTATTCGCTCCAATTGGAATGAATTCGAGCGAATAGGCTTATACAAATTGAAAAACTGTCTAACCGATTTAATTAACTTAGTTAATTAACTCGGTTAGAAGTTTTAGCACTTAATTAATGTAGTTATTTGAGTGTTAAACTTTTTCCCCATTGTGCCAAGAATTTATTTGCCAAATCATTTCCCCGTCGTGAAATCAGCTCCCAAAAAAATTTTATGGAGTTCTGATGAAAATTTCGAGATTTATATGCTTTTGAAAATTTGCACGTCTAATGTTAAATGAGACTTATAAAATTTTAACGATATTTTGGGAACTATTGTATAGTTCGCAAAATTTATTTCTGTCATTAAAAGAATATAATATTACAACACAAAATGGTGATTAACTTTATTAATGAAAAAGATTTTCATATATTTTTTTAAGTTTCAAACATGATTTTGGAAGCAAAAGTGTATTGTAACATAGTAAAATTTTTATTTCAAAACGTAATTGAGATGATAAAACGTCGGCATTCAAACAAAATTGTGCGATATCTCCAACGCCTTTCTAACCAAAATATCTGTAAAATTCCTTTTCCCCGCACTTACATTTTTTGTATTTTCAGTGTGTGCTTGAATTTTTTATTAAATGACGCTTTTTTAATATTAAATAAATTATAAGGATTAAACATATTCAGATGAATTTAATCTCTAGTATGAAAAATAATTAAAATTTGAAAGTGAAATTAAATGCTATTCTCAAAATATATCAAGAATAATTTTTCAGAAACATAAAATAATTACGAATTTTTTTTCTGTTAAGTATAATTGTCTTTGTTAAACAAAATAATTTACTTGCCTATCAATATTAAAATCTTATAATAAAGGGAAAAACTTAATCAATGATGTTCTATGAAAAGCGTTTCCTTTGAATAACACAGAAAAAAGCCGAAAGCTTTTGAAGCTATAAATATTGATATAAACGGAAACAACTCCAATTCATATGCATCTGCATATTTCTAATTTTCTAAGAATTTATTGTTAATGTGATGCTATTATTTTTAAAACTTTCACAATATAAATAAATGTATGCATATATTTACACATTCTTGCTTTTCTTCAGAGCAATTTCTTAGAATTGAGCATTAATTTTATACTACGAATATTTGGAAATCTACTCAGTAAAAACATACACTAATTTATTATTTAAATCTGAAATGATAAAAGTCTTCTTTCTTCTTTCAAACATTACTTTGTTCCATTTTCCAAGGAATTTTTGTTTATTTATTTTAGTTTATTCAAATCAATGTTCTCTCTTTCTCAAATATCTTTTTTTTACGCGGCATTTCTATTGAAACAGATAAATTCTTTGAACCACAAAAATATTTGCGTTCTCTTATATTTGAAGCCGTGCTTTGCATTTTTAATAAATAAATGCAAGCGATCGCAAAATGGAGAAAAATTATTGTAATAGAAAAATATATGGAAATGTGTACTTATTTATTCGCGATAACATTTTGAATTTTTTATTTTCACAATTTTAAAAAATGCTGAATCAGTAAAAACAACGAATAAGCAGTTTCTGAGATTACATACTAAGATACATTTGCATAAAATTTGTTAAAAAATGCTAAGAAATTAAAACGCTTGAACGGGAATGATATTTATAAATTTTGATTTGAACTGGCGAAATTCTTCTAATAATGAAATAATGAGTTGCATTTTAATGTATTTTTCTTAAATTTGGGCAACTTGTTTATTATGAAAAAACCAGATAATGACATTTTGTTTATGCTTACTTTAAAAGCCTTACGACTATTATTTAATTTTTCAAAACCACATGCGTAAAACACTTTACTAAATTGATAAACTCCACGAAAAAATTTAAAACACTTATTAATTTACGCAATTTTAAAACACAACCTAAATGAGTTCAACGACTTTTTTGCAGGTGCATTAAATGTTTTAATCCTGCGCTTCATATCGTTATACTGCAGCGACTGACTTCTCTGAAGGGGGTAAGAATAAGTACAGCTATATTATGCGGTTCTTTGTTATTGTGATAACTGTTCCTTCTTTTGCTGCATTAATACGTCTCATACCATCGTATGAAATAATAAGGGTGTCTTTGAATCTTGTAACTTATACACCATTAAAAAAGGTTATAAATTCGAACTTCGATCATGTCTGTTGTTAATTGGGCATTTAGTGGAGTGACCATACATTTTATCTAAAAGTGCTAAATTGATCTCTGTAGAATGATCATGCATCGAAGTTATAACTTCTGAGCAGCACTCTAGCCTATCGTCAAAGAAGTCAGGGGCAGTCCACAAATGATGTCACGGTTGGAGGGGGGAGGGGCAACAAGTGTGACATCACACATTTTGGTTAAAAAAACATTTAAAATCAGCAGATTAAATTTTGAAGTCATTTTGAAATTACTAGAATTTGAGGGTATTTTTTTAATCGTGGCTAAAACAACTTTCATGTGCTCTTTTTCACTTATATTCCTTTCTTTCCGAAAAAGGTATTCAAGGTAGAATCACTCTGAATAGTCTGAGAATATTTTAGCAGCAGAAATTCTTAACCATTAGAAGAAAACCTCCCCCTGCCACACCCTTGGAATGTCCAACAAAAGATAGGTCGCCTCACCTGGGTGAGAGGTAGAACTGGTAGTGGCACAAACAGTTTGATCTTATTGATGCGTCTTTTTTAAAAATTAAATCTGTTTAAGAGTATTTTGTGTTCAAAGATAAGATTTAAAGCAAAATATTTCAACTTCCAAAATTCTACTGTTTTCAATTTCTCTTTAATATTAATATTTTATTACTATTGTATATTAATTACGTTTTTTGTTATAAACCTTAATCTTATTTCATACAAAATAAGTACACTTATAACAATTATTATTGTTACGCTCACAAATGTCATTAAAACACATAATTAAAGTTTAAAAATAAAATTTGAAATATGATCTATAGAGTAGTGCTTTGTTTCTGAACTGCAAGTATATGTTTATGTAATATAGCGTGACTTGTGACAAGGGGGGAGGGGGTCAAAATTACTGAAAAAAGTGTGACATCATTTATGGACAGGCCCTTATCTTGTTTTTCCATGTGTGGCATCATTATAAACCAGTTTACAACAAAGAAGAATATCTTTTGAAGTATGTTTTTTTAAAAATTCGAATCCACTTTCAAAATACTACAGAATCTATTACAAGATACTAAAAAATTGTTTCTCATATGAGCAGACTGCATCATTCTCATGTTTTTCTTTTCTAGATCTCTCTCAACAGACTAAAATAAACTTTTTTTAAGAAACCTTTACATCTTCCCGAATGTCTGTGGTATGTTTACGAAAATGCATATAAATATTACGCACATCAAATATAACCACTGCTGAAAATTTCATCTCGTTATCAGTTTTCTTTGAAACGGGATGAGTCGATTTTTTTTGTTTGTCTTCATCACTTTTTAGTCGGTTTCCTAAATAATCTCGTGATTGAATCTACACTGTAAAATGTGAGTTCAAGCCTAATATTTACATGTTCGTAATTTTAAAAAAATCAATGCAGATTTTTGGGAGATATTCGAAAAAATATGCAAATTTTTAAGTGTCCACATTGTATTGTCCACTGTAATTTTGAATCGTGACCAGATGACGAGGATGACACCTGAACAGGAACACCCCTTTCCAAACTTCCGCACATCACCCGCTGTACGACGTTCCGCACCCAACGTCAGATTAAACGTTCACCATGCAAGACCCACATTCACGACGGATCATGGATGGAATTAGAACCTTCCACTGCAATAGCCAAAATTTGCCACCAGGTTGCCCTCATTTAGCAAAGTTAACGAAACACTTGCATATATATTTCCTGTAATTACAATAGATTCTTTTATAAAACCTTTTTAATAATCTTAATTATAATTAGACTGATCTTTACATTTTTTACTAATAAAATAGGAAAACAAACAACAAACAGACTTGAATCACTTTCCAGTGATTGAGAGAATGATTAAAAATTTTGTACATTTTGTCTTCATACAGCGTTAGGCGAAGGAAGGTTTTCACTTTATACCGAGTTTTTGTCATAAAATTAAACCTGCAGTGTTTACAAAAGACAAGCTGCTGCATAATGCAAGTTTCCCTTATTCTTTATCCTCTTGATGAATAAAATTTAAAGCTTCATGAGCTCAACTTTTCAACTCTTTATGTGAGCAGGCTTCGTGGAAAAGTTATAATCACCTGAAAAGTGCAGTTAAGGAGAGAGGAAAAGTAGAGTTCTTTTCTTATTTTGATGCTGAGAAAATAACTTCATCTAAGAAAAAAGTTTGGCAATATAAATAAAAACAGATGTTTTAAAATATGAAAAGATTTATCTGATCTTATCCTTTTTTCTGTTTTATTTTGATCTTTCAAATAGTTATTATCAGAAATTTAATTTCAGATGAAAATATTTTGTAGAAGAACAATTGTATAAAGCTTCCTTTTATTATTAAGAAACATTTTAACTTCAATAGTATTTAGATTATTTTCTTCCAATTTATATTGTTTTTAAGTATATGATTTCTTGCAATACTGAAACAGTGG
>BGPR01030125.1:0-12553 GCA_013235015.1 Araneus ventricosus
CAAAACAGTATTTGGTGACGGCAAATGGAATTGCGCCAAGAAAAATTTTCAAGAAACAGGTGTGTGACGTAAACTCCACATTTACCTTGACTGATTCTAACAATGCCGGACTAATATTGTTTTCAAAGTATGAATGGAACTTATGGGTTCTTTAATGCCATCTACAACATGCAAATGACGTTTCCCGCCCTATACATACGTATATCTGTATACGATTCGACTACAAGCATTCGATTTCCTCTACAGTTTATACACACTGTAGCGCAACACTCTGTATATATATTTTTTAACTTTTTATGAATTGAGTATGTATCGTTATTCAGACTTACAATTCCACATATAAATATTCTTAAGAACGTTAATTATTAAAAATTAAAATTAGGCCACTCGACGACAAGTCGCGTCAAATCCAGAAATTAACAGAGATACAAGTCCTTTTTCATTATAAATATTCTCATGAAAAATTAACAAGCTTTAATATAGTTTGCCTGAGGGACAAAAAAATAAATAATTAAACAGATATCCTTCTAAAATATTTTAAAAGTCATGCAACATAAAAAATGCACCAAAATTTATTAGCTCTAGCGGAAACTTGTACGTATGTTGTGATATCTTACACATGCATATGTACACTGTCTATGGGCTTTGCAACGTTCTCGAAATTTGGTTGCATTTGAGAGAAAACTGTATGCTTCCTTTAAGATAAAACCATACATTGTAGAGAGAAATTCTACCATTTCTGAAATATCTTTCCCATGCATATTTACACTGTCTATGGGCTTTGCAACGTTCTCGAAATTTGGTTACAGTGGAGAGAAAACTGTATGCTTCCTTTAAGATCAAACCATACGTTGTAGAGGGGAATTCTACCATTTCTGAAACTCTTAGGTTCTAATTTTTAGAATCAAGAAAGAGCATATCAAGTTTAGTTGCTTTAACCTGAAATTTGAGAGTTGAATACACGCATAACACATAATGATGCAAATAAATACATAATTATATTATGTTTAATTCAAAGAAAATAAAAACCAAAAAAACTCCGATAGAATCGAATTAAATAAACAAGTAATCCATTCTAGTCCACTTTTTCAAGGATTATAGCCTAAATTCGAAATGGAATCAAAATAATTGGGAAATATTTCTGTAAGAGGCTTGCGTAAGGCAAGCCCTCGAAAAAGTGGACTAGAATGGATTCCTTCTTTATTTAATTCGATTCTATCAGAGTATTTTTTAAAATTATTTTTGGGGAGTTTTTATATCCTTTAAATTATATTGACTTCCTTTGTTTGTTGTAAGCAGCAGCATATTGCGCGCTGCTTATGCATTGTTTAAATTTTGTAGTGTATGTTTAAATTTATTTTATTTTGTTTTCATTCATAATTTAATGTATTTTATTACATTTATGCTCTATAATTACCTTATATTGTTACTGAACGAGCGAAGCGAGGTTCTGTTTCAACCCGACCTTTCGGCATTCCGAGTGTTTGTCAGTAAATTTCTGTGTTCGTCACTCACGACCAAACCCGACTTTCGATTTTTTTCGAATTTAGTATAAATGTTCCTTCAAGTCATTAAAAACTACCTGCATTTAAAGAATTTTCTCTTTTATAACTCTTCAAGATGGTAGCCGTTTTAGTGATTTCAATGTTTGGCGAGTATGGCGCTATTAAAATATTTTAATCATTTTGGCGAGACATCTCATTGTACTTCTGTGAATAAAATAAAGCACAGTCTAGTGTAAATAATTTGCATTCGAAAAAACATGGCTACATCTTTAAAAACTTCAATGAAGAGTTGGTCTTAATTTTTTAACAAAACATTTATTGTTCACAGAACTATTAGCACATATCCATATGACAGTGATTATCTATCTCATGCATATGTACAATGCCTATGATCTTTGCAACATCAAGAAATTCTCTAAATTTGTATGCAGTGGATAGAAAACTCTAATCTTCGCCTAAGATTAAACAATATGTTCTAGACAGTAATTCCACTTCTTCTTAAACCTTTTTAGGTTCTAATTTATAGGATCAAGGGACAGTATATCATGTTCAGTAGCTCAGAACTAAAATTTCAGATTTGTATGCACGCAGAACACACACTTATACAAATAGATATATAATTTTACATATTATATTGTTATGTTAATTTTATCAGCATTTAGAGCATCAAAAATCTTGTAAAAAGAACACTCTATTGTCGGCGATATACTGTATTGAAATAATAATATTTCATATTTCAGATGACCCACTACAATTATCCGTATCTACAGTTCCAGTATCCTGATACGATACATTATTGGTGTTAGAAGGATATTTCCCATATTTCTCTTTCATCCTTGATAACCCGGGGAATTCGAAGTTCAAGGAACTACAGCCATATTAGCAGCTAAGCCTCCAGACAAGCAAATCAGTGTGAGCAACCACCCAAAAAATTCTTCACACTCAACACAAAACAGTGACATTATTATAATTAAGAGGCGCAAAAGTTGTGCACCGCTTGCCGAAATATTACGCGCTGAAGATATTCGTTTTGTTTATGTTAAATGGGCTTGCAAATGAAATTCGCTGAAAAAGGACCAGAAAGGAAGTGCAAGAGGATATTGATGCTGCAGGCAGAGTATTTGCCCTGAGCGCCATTACTGGTGGTATAAAATAAATATTTCAATTAATTTCATTTAATTCTCAGAAGGGCCATTTTTTCCTAGTAATGGTACATTAAAATACTTTCTGACTGAGATTGATTGAAGGAAGGAAATTCATTTAGCATTTTATGTGAGATTCATTTGATTTGTAAGTATTGTGATTAAATGATAATTATTTAACATTCAAGACTCTGTAACGGTATGAAATAAGAAAGTGGAGCATCTATGTTTTTGTTTCATTAAAAAACAAGTAATATAAAAAAAATTAAGTCAATTCCTACTTAGGTCAACAAAGAAAATTTTTTAAAAAAAGAAAAATTTGAAAAAACTGTATTAACATCAAGTGTCATGCACTACAAGTTTTAAAAAAATGTATTTGAACTTGAGTGGATGAATAAAAAGTATTTTATTAACGATTGAAAATTTGAACAAGATATATAAATATATATAGGGAGAGTGTGAACTAACAGCAGGAATTGAATTAAGGTAAGACTTTACGCCAACTTTCTTTTCATTGTTGGATGTTGGGCACATTAGTATCTCAAGATAATAATAATATTATTAATGTATTGATAGTTAATTTGATTGTTAAGACTGCGTTAGGTACTCAAACTGTTCATTAAAATTTTCTGTGGTAAAATAGCTTACCACGGACATATAAAAATTGATTTATTTGGTGGTAAATATACTTCAGACAGGTTACAGGAATAGCATGTGTTTCTAACACATTGTGTGCGGGATACGAATCAAATGCAAACTCAAATAAAAAGACGAACCGTAACTGTGCTTGCTCTAGACAATGTATATACAATAAAAGAAAAAATGAACGTATTCTGCAGATCTATTAACGTGTACAATTAGTATTATCTAATCACTGGTTTTAACACGTATTATATAAACTGGCACGAAAGTCAAATTCTTGAATTTAAATTTTGATGTTGGGTAATTCGAGAAAAACGTCTTTAAGCGTTTCTCGCTTCCAAAGTGATGACACGAGTACAAGTCAGTACATAGGTTACAAATCGATATGAGAATTCGGAAACTACTGGTAAATTGTTTCCAAACACGTCAATAGGTGGCAGCACAATCCAACTGTGTGATGTTCAATTCGAATTTATGAGAGAATAGATTTACACGTACGCAGCTGCATTTGAAAATGACGACTGTGTTCAAGGAGTGTAGGCTAGAATAGCAGCAAAGTGTTGTGCGTTTCTTGTGGACGAAAGGACTTCCAGCAAAAAAATCTTCAAGATCCGCCTTACAACCCAGACTTAGCACCAAGCGTTTATCACCTTTTTGGCCTGCTTAATTTGCACCTGGGCTTCAAGCGTTTGGTGATTGATGCAGTATCTGAACGGGAGGCACATAAGTGGCTGAGATGCATGTCTAAAGAATTTTATGCAGTAAATATTGGAAAACTCTTAAAGAGATGGAGGAACTGTATTAATGTAAATGGCTATTATGTAAAGAAATAAATATGCGTTCCAAGTAAATAACTTGGTTGAACTTTTTTCATTCGCTTTTGTAACCTATTTACGAACTTGTACCTTGTAGCTTTTTAAGTAATGCAAGCGTTACATTATAACGCCACAGATCCATTCTAAAGCAACGACTTAACAGAAGCTCACAAAAGTAGTTAGAAAGGCCTTCTCCCCATATCTTTTTTTTTAAAAATAATGAATAAAGTGAAAAGAAGAGTCAAAAAAATTTCGTAGCATTACTAATATAATAGCCCAGATCCTCCGGTAACGCTCTGACGTCACCAACAATAAAACTCGCGCCATAACTCTGCGAGACGTTAAACAGCATTATTTCATTGTTAGAGAACCTAAATTTCGGTAATTTTAAATTTAAAAACAGTAATTGTCGTTCTAATTTCAAATTTAATAGATCTAAAATGGTGAAATAAAATTTGCTATCCATTGATATAAAATTTATCTCGCTATGATGAATAGTTCTCGAGAAATTTTAAATTATATTAATCCTATATTTCAAATTAATTTTCGTTTTTTAATAGAAAGTAGTAAATTACGTCAGTGGTATACCATGCGCGTGATATAGTTTTGACGCCAAATTGTATCTAAATGCAATCGTGGCGATGTTGTTTTCTTGCCAAGAATTAAACTAGCCACCAGTGACGTGAATCTACCATTCGTTCTCAACCACCGCCAGTTCCCGTTAATTCCACCTTACACGATGACTATCAACAAATCGCAGGGGCAAACTTTCGATCATGTTGGAATTTACATGGATGAGCCTGTCTTTTCAAATGGACATCTCTATGTTGCACTTTCAAGGTCTAGGATTCCCAATCACGTTAAAATTTACAGAAAGACGCCTGAATATTATATCGAGACGTCTGAATATCGATCGATTATCAATTTTATATCGATGGATAGCAAATTTTATTTCACTATTTTAGAGCTATTAAATTTGAAATTAGAACGACAATTACTCTTTCAAATTTTAAATTACTGAAATTCAAGTGCTCTAACAATGAAATAATGCTGTTTAACGTCTCGCAGTGGTATGGCGCGAGTTTTATTGTTGGTGACGTCAGAGCGTTACCGAGGGATCTGGACTATTATATTAGTAATTGTTAAACAACGAAAAATACTTCACACGGAATGTTGTTCACCAAGAGGTTTTTTGAATAAAGAAATATTTAAATAATATGTAAATAAAAAAGTATTTCTTGTCATAAAACACATGTTTATTTTATTTGTTTTTAATTAACGTTAAACATTTCTCTCGCATATATATCTATTTAAACACGTCACATTTGAATGGAAATCTCTCGAATGAAGAGGCAATTTGCACCCGTCAAACCATGACGGGTGATTTTCTAGTTTTCCAGAAAAGCAGACTTTCTCCAGACTTAGACGCCTTTCATGGTATACATTGAAGTGAATGAACAAACCAGTGGCGGACCGTCAGCTCAGAAACAAGCAGTGCTGAAGGAATTGTATAGACATAAATTGTAGGGAATTCTATGCTGATTATTTTGGTATATAATGATGTTATACTAAACATTGATAATTTTTGAGTTATAAGCAAAAAAACGGGGAAAATGTTTTCTCATGTTTTTTGGCTATAACTAAAATTCGAACAAAACATTTTTGGTGGCAAACCTCAGATCCGTAATCAGCACTCAAAAAAAAGTGAAGGAGCAGAAAATTACAACTCCTCCAGAATTTGATTTAAAAAAATTACCTAACGACTGAACTACTGAGAGAAAGCGATAAAAAGGCCAAATGAGGAAGTCGCGCCAAGCGTGAGCTGCTCCGGAGTGCAGCTCACGGGGCTCTAATTTTTAATGGGAGAAAGGGTTGCTTTTTTCTTCCGATTGAGAGCTCCGCGTCGCTCAATGCGGGAAATTTCGATTCTAGGAGGGGCAAAATTCTCTGCAGTTCTGATCTGTCTATCAGTTAATTTTAGATTTATGTTCCGTCTTCCTTTTACGTTTTTTATTACTTTTTTTGCCATTTTTGACTATCATTGAATCCTCAAAGTGGAAAAGTAAGCCAATTAGAATAAAAACGAAAATACAAGTTTTAAAATAATTTCAGGGGGACTGCAGCTTTGCAGCTTTAATGGAGGAGCCGCCACTTGTTGAAACTGAGAAACGCACCAGTAAAATCAAAGTGAAATACAATCAGTAGGATACGAAATAATTCAATAATATGCGACAGACTGTGAAAAAAGGGGGGTGACTGAGCAAAATGTAGTACGCGAGAAAAACGTGTTTAAATTTTGGTCAGTTTCATGTCAATTCTATGTAAAAGAACAGATTTTCAAAGTATAACCGAACGCATAAAAACCAATCCCACTATAGGCGCCTATGGGGAGTGTTTTCGATGCCAATATTTGGCGATATTTCCCTTTTTTGACGAGAAATGCTTTGTAAAGTCTTTGTATATCGACGACCGAGAGATGCTATCTGTTATAAGGATGTAAACATTTTTACTTTGTAGTTTTTTTTGTGTGTGTACGTGACTTAAAGCAGAATGAATTCCTACTTGAGTATCATTGAATATGAATGCATTTTTAAAACTAAACATGAAATAAGTGTATAGCGTGTAATTCCTTGCTAAAGTGAATAATCTAATACGCATAAGTTAGAAAAATATTCAAATACATAAATACTTGCCAATGAGCTTAATATGAGCAAGAATTAGAGTTAAAAATAATTTGTTGTTAGTTGTTAATTGTAAATAAAGATGGAAGGTTTTCAAAACACGATGAAGAAAAAACTCAGTTTCGCGCCAATCAAAGTAAACACGGAAACCCTAACGATCAACTTGGCGTGGTAAAAGACATTCCTACAGGCGCCTATAGTGGGATTGGTTTTTATGCCAGCCGAACCGCGATACAGCGAACCCGGGATATAACGAACCCTCGGTTACAGCGAACCTTTCACATGGTCCCAACTGAAGCTCTATGTTAATGATGTATTTTCATACGTTTTCAACGAACAGCAAATGCTAGAGACTCGGTTATAGCGAACTGAAAATTTCTAAAACTTCAAACTTTTCACTTGCCCAAAGGGACATTCTTTACTAATTGTGCTCAAGTCAACCCAACTTCTACAAGAGTAACCCCTTTTGCACGAAATACTCTGGTTCAGAGACCACATTCCTCGCCTATTGTATCTTTGTTCGAGTCGCTGCTAACCCCGTAAGTGGGACAAAGGAACAACAGGCAAGGCTCTTTACAGTTTCTATCTCCCCTCCTCCCCCCGGTGGACACCTGGCCTAGTGTCAACCAGGGAAGAGGGAGGGACTTTCTGACCCAGGAGCAATCACGTGTTTCTCTGCCATTTTTGTTTAATTGCTTAGCTTATCTTTCTATAAACTTGGCTAACGTTGGCAAGCGAAAATCTTTTTCTATCGGAGCAGAAAAGCACGGAGTGAATGCTTTTTCGCAAAATGAAATCGAAGATTTCGAATGTTGTGACGACGATGTCATTAAATCTGGAGAAGTGAGTGAGGAAGATATCGTGGCATTAGTAAATGAAAAAAACAACTCTATTATAGATTCGTCTTCAGATATGGAGGCAGAACAAGACGAGTCATGGCTTTCAATTGCAGATACAAAAACGTTTTGAACAATTTTTTTGCCACAGGAAACATCGACGAACATGTTGTGGACCTGTTTAAAATAGTGGATAAAAAAATTTGACGAGTTGTATATAAAACCAAAAACTTTTCAACCAAAAATAACATCTTTTTTCTATGTAGTGGATTAGCAAATAAGTAAAAAAGTTAAATATTTAGTTTGTTTATTATTGGTTATATTATTTAATACTTGGTTTGTCCCTGATTACTAATGAAAACATTATGTTATTAAAATGTTTATTATAGAAGTAGTATCTTAGCATGTTAGGGCATTTTTTTGCAAATACGGAAACAGCGAACCTCGATTGAAACGAACTTCTGAGTCGGTCCGTTGAGGGTTCGTTATAACGGGGTTTGACTGTATTAACACCATCGAAATTCTTAAGTCAATATTGTTGGGCCAGTTTCCGGCCAGTTTTAATCTGCTGTAGGTCTGAAAAATTTATTTTATCAGCACTGTGAAAGAGATTTTTTGAAGGTACAGAAACCGCGCGTCGGAATCCTAAAATTGATTTTTGGACCATTAACTTCCTTTATTCCCAGCCTTTCACATATGCAAGACCAGTAGCGGCTCGTCTATAAGAGCTGCAGA
The DNA here is from genome assembly GCA_013235015.1 of Araneus ventricosus. Classification (NCBI taxonomy): domain Eukaryota; kingdom Metazoa; phylum Arthropoda; class Arachnida; order Araneae; family Araneidae; genus Araneus; species Araneus ventricosus. Next base: position 8,357 of record BGPR01030125.1, read on the forward strand.
GCTGCAGTCCCCCCTGAAATTATTTAAAAGGATTGCATTTTCGTTTCTATTTTAATTGGTTTACTTTTCCACTACGAGGATTCAGTGATCAACGAAAATGGCAAAACAGTAATAAAAAATGCAAAAAGAAGACGGAAAATCGATCAATAATTAAGAGTGAGACAGACCAGAGCTGCATTAAGTTTTGCCCCTCCTACGGATCCGATATTAACGCAAAGAGCAATGCGAAGCGGGAGAAAAGCAACCCTTTCTCCGCTTGAAATTACATTCATTGGAGCTGCATTTTTTTCAACTCTCATTTGGCGCGATTTCCTCATTTGGCTCTTTTTCGCCTTTTCTCAGTAGTTCAGTCGTTAAGTCGTTTTTACTTTCTCGTATACGAAGTATACAAAGAGAAAGTATTGTAATCGTCAAAAAATTCGAACTCGAGATTTTGACGGATCTCCACGTTTTAGACCTCCCTGAGTCCGAAAAACACAATTTTGGAATTATGTCTGTATGTCTGTCTGTGTGTGTGTCTGTCTGTGAACACGATAACTCGAAAACTATTAGAGCTACGGGGATGAAATTTGGTATGTGGTCTTTGAACATAATTTGTAGGTTTCTATCAAATTTTGGACAAAATCCGTCAAAGGGAAGTCTGTCTATTTGTATGTCCGCGGTCATGCGAACGCTATAACTCAAAAACTTGATTAGCTAAATGGAAAAAATTTGGTACACAGTTTTATCGTCATGAATGTAGGTCCGTATAAAAGTTTGGGCCAAATCCGTCAAAAAGAGGCGTTCAAATTGCATATTCAATTTCTTTTAATCCGATTCTCATGCGCATGCGTATTGGTAGCAATCTGTTATTGTTGTAAATTTTATTTACAACAAAAAATAATGTTTTCAAACATCAATTGTTAACAATTTTTTTATTGTTGTAAATCAAACCGATCTCATTATTTCAGCAAATCTTTCATTCACGCGCTTTTGCAATTGTTACGGTTGTGGTAGTATAAATTGTTTTCTTGGGAATTCAATTTCAAAGCAGAATTTTCGCTTTAGTATTCATTGCATTGCCTATTTTATCGCACCTGCTTCAAAGTAATATTTTTTTGAAACGTGGCAACAGATATTTGATTTCAGGTTTATTTGTTTTTTTTGTTTCACTTTCTCGTATATGAAGTATACAAAGAGAAAGTATTGTAATCGTCAAAAAATTCGAACTCGAGATTTTGACGAATCTCCACTTAGAAAGTATACGAGAAAGTTTAGGGGAGACCACTCCCGCTGGTTTAAATCCAATTCTGGAGGAGTTGCAATTTTTTGCTTCTTTATGTTTTTCGGGTGCTGATTACGATTCTGAAGTTTGCCACCAATAATTTTTGTTGGTATTTTAGTCATAGCCAAAAAACATGAAAAAAATTTTATCTCCAGTTTTTTGCTTAAAACTCAAAAACTATCAATTTTTAGTATATCATCATTATATACCAAATAATCAGCACAACATTTCGTACAACTTAGGTCTATAAAACTTTTGCAGCAGCTATTGTTTCTGATCTGACGAGCCGCCACTGTGCCAGACATTAATTGGGTTATTGAAATATTTTGTTGATTTTATTTGATTTCTAATGAGAATTGATCAGTATGTTTCCTGTTTCATACATCGTTGGCTTGGATTAAGTTTTGGTGGCACACTAGAGTCGCAATTTATATTGTTTAAGTTTTGATTGATTATTATAGTTTGATTTGATTTGCGTGGCAATGATTTTCATATTTTCTTACGTTATTTCAATTTTGTATGTTGAATAATAAAATTGATTGTTATTGTTTGTAGTAATTACTATTATATTTATGCTGATATTAATGTATATATCTAGCATTTGTTTATTTTTACTAATATATATCGAAGCTCTTTTAATATCTAAAGTTTATACAAGTCCACTTAATTTAACCAATAATAAGATGTTAACATAGCTTTGAACTCAAATACCACCACAAAAAAGAAAATAAGAAATGAGAGAAAGTAGGAGCGTAAAGGAGTGAAAAAATTCTATAGAAAATAAGATTAAACAATTTATAGTCTTAGACTAACTATTGTAATATTCGCAACGAATAAAAAATATATATATTTGTAGAATTATTAAAATATTTAAAGAAAAGAAATTAGATTAAAAAAATAAATCGTTTGGTCATAAAAGAAAGTAATTTAAAAATATCGTTTGGTCATACAAGAAATTTATTTTTTTTAAAAATCCCTTTTCGGCAAGCTTGAAGGCAAAGGTAGATTCCTTTACGCTAATGTTACAGAAGTAATGAAATATTACATATTGATCAATACAGACATAGCCGATGACTTTATTGTTTCTACACATTGCAATATTTACGCTGTGACTCTGTTTTCATGACATTTATAATGTTTTACTATATCAAGGTTTTATCATTCCATTTTTCATTCCAAAAGGTTATGCTAGATTTATTGGTCAGTAAATAGGCCAATTTTTTTTATATCCCAACACATTATCATTCAACACGTAGGAATCATAAAGAAATAAATATCCCAGCAGCTCAAATATCCTTTAGATAACATTAAGCCAGCCTATCTGAAATAGTAGCAAGAAACTGACACATGACCCGAATGAAGAACGACTCTAGATTAGTTTATTTAATCTAGGTTACCATAAAATTGTGCGAACATTACTTTGTCATATGGTAAAATCACATGATACGAAACATTTAAACATTACTAGAATGGGCTCATTTACAGAACTCCCTGGTTACAGAGATAATAGTCATTAAATTCTTAACACATAAGAGAATAAAAATTATTAAACATTGTGAGTTCCAAATTTAACATGTGTGTTTAAAGCATAGGATATCAATGCAGCCATTTTGAACAGGAAATTTAAATCTCCATCGACAGTTAAAAGCAAATACTCAGGCAGAAAACCCCAAAACAATTTTAAAGTTAATGAGATATTTTTCAATATAAAAAAGGATAAAGGGAACTCTTATATATCTATCTTCTTTGGCTATTGTATATTAAATTTATTAAACAAATCTTGGTACAACCAACTTTAGTTAAACATGAAATTAAATTAATCTGTCAAATTAACTAATTATCAAATTAACTATTAAAATTAACTGTTTGATTAATTAAAATTGACTATTTACTTAAATAAAATTAAATATTTAGTTAATTGTGACGATATCTTCACTAAAACCTTTTTTATGGCTCATAGTATATGCCAGCAATCTTAATCTTCTAATGATTTAATAATTATCTTAATTTAAATAAAAGTTACTGTGTTTGTCTGTATTCTCCACATCTCCTAAACCACTGGACTGATTTCAACCAAACTTTGCACACTTTTTATTTAAGACAAGAGAAAGTTCACCTTAACTTTTCAAAGCCCAAAAGTTCCTTATAATTTCTGTAAATTAAAAATTAAACAAGGTTTTCCACTATATCTTTGGAAATCATTATCTCACGAAACTATTTTTACACCTTATTTTATTTTAAATAAAATTTGCATCTCAGTGACAAAAATTTCATTTCCATACAATTTGCTTCACTCATTTTTATATTTTTTCAAAATTTATTTTATATTGAATTCGTAACTATATTCTTTATTGTTGAAGAACAAGAATAATACGAATATATATAGTTGCCAGAATACATTCACAGAATTCTGGACTAATGCTAAAAGAAAATTTTATAAGTAGACTATTAGCCATTTATATCTTGACCTAATAATGGTTGATTTATTTTCATTCTTTAAATTAATGAATAATATAATAAAATATTCATTGAAACCTTTCTTTTTTTTACTTTAGTAATTTTTAACGAAATCTGAAGTATAAATATATGTATATTATAACAAATAATAATTTATGGAGAAAACAACTGTTTTTAAGAATCGTTTGTTTCAATTGATATTCTCATTTTAATTAAAAACGTTTCAGATCAGAAAAGGAATTTGTGTATTATAATTTTTATACAATAGTAGTTTTTACATTAAAAATATTAGACATGAAAGCATTTTAATCCGGATCAAAGCTAAGTATATCAGCTTGTTTACCGTACAAAAAGTAAAAGTGAATGCGGCTGATGGGAGCACATAACTTCTAAGTAATTCTTGCTGTCAAAAAACTTTCAATATAAAAGTAGTTTGTTATGATAAGGTGATAATTCCCCTAATTGAAATTTTCTTT
>BGPR01030126.1:6308-18861 GCA_013235015.1 Araneus ventricosus
AAAGAAAATTTCAATTAGGGGAATTATCACCTTATCATAACAAACTACTTTTATATTGAAAGTTTTTTGACAGCAAGAATTACTTAGAAGTTATGTGCTCCCATCAGCCGCATTCACTTTTACTTTTTGTACGGTAAACAAGCTGATATACTTAGCTTTGATCCGGATTAAAATGCTTTCATGTCTAATATTTTTAATGTAAAAACTACTATTGTATAAAAATTATAATACACAAATTCCTTTTCTGATCTGAAACGTTTTTAATTAAAATGAGAATATCAATTGAAACAAACGATTCTTAAAAACAGTTGTTTTCTCCATAAATTATTATTTGTTATAATATACATATATTTATACTTCAGATTTCGTTAAAAATTACTAAAGTAAAAAAAAGAAAGGTTTCAATGAATATTTTATTATATTATTCATTAATTTAAAGAATGAAAATAAATCAACCATTATTAGGTCAAGATATAAATGGCTAATAGTCTACTTATAAAATTTTCTTTTAGCATTAGTCCAGAATTCTGTGAATGTATTCTGGCAACTATATATATTCGTATTATTCTTGTTCTTCAACAATAAAGAATATAGTTACGAATTCAATATAAAATAAATTTTGAAAAAATATAAAAATGAGTGAAGCAAATTGTATGGAAATGAAATTTTTGTCACTGAGATGCAAATTTTATTTAAAATAAAATAAGGTGTAAAAATAGTTTCGTGAGATAATGATTTCCAAAGATATAGTGGAAAACCTTGTTTAATTTTTAATTTACAGAAATTATAAGGAACTTTTGGGCTTTGAAAAGTTAAGGTGAACTTTCTCTTGTCTTAAATAAAAAGTGTGCAAAGTTTGGTTGAAATCAGTCCAGTGGTTTAGGAGATGTGGAGAATACAGACAAACACAGTAACTTTTATTTAAATTAAGATAATTATTAAATCATTAGAAGATTAAGATTGCTGGCATATACTATGAGCCATAAAAAAGGTTTTAGTGAAGATATCGTCACAATTAACTAAATATTTAATTTTATTTAAGTAAATAGTCAATTTTAATTAATCAAACAGTTAATTTTAATAGTTAATTTGATAATTAGTTAATTTGACAGATTAATTTAATTTCATGTTTAACTAAAGTTGGTTGTACCAAGATTTGTTTAATAAATTTAATATACAATAGCCAAAGAAGATAGATATATAAGAGTTCCCTTTATCCTTTTTTATATTGAAAAATATCTCATTAACTTTAAAATTGTTTTGGGGTTTTCTGCCTGAGTATTTGCTTTTAACTGTCGATGGAGATTTAAATTTCCTGTTCAAAATGGCTGCATTGATATCCTATGCTTTAAACACACATGTTAAATTTGGAACTCACAATGTTTAATAATTTTTATTCTCTTATGTGTTAAGAATTTAATGACTATTATCTCTGTAACCAGGGAGTTCTGTAAATGAGCCCATTCTAGTAATGTTTAAATGTTTCGTATCATGTGATTTTACCATATGACAAAGTAATGTTCGCACAATTTTATGGTAACCTAGATTAAATAAACTAATCTAGAGTCGTTCTTCATTCGGGTCATGTGTCAGTTTCTTGCTACTATTTCAGATAGGCTGGCTTAATGTTATCTAAAGGATATTTGAGCTGCTGGGATATTTATTTCTTTATGATTCCTACGTGTTGAATGATAATGTGTTGGGATATAAAAAAAATTGGCCTATTTACTGACCAATAAATCTAGCATAACCTTTTGGAATGAAAAATGGAATGATAAAACCTTGATATAGTAAAACATTATAAATGTCATGAAAACAGAGTCACAGCGTAAATATTGCAATGTGTAGAAACAATAAAGTCATCGGCTATGTCTGTATTGATCAATATGTAATATTTCATTACTTCTGTAACATTAGCGTAAAGGAATCTACCTTTGCCTTCAAGCTTGCCGAAAAGGGATTTTTAAAAAAAATAAATTTCTTGTATGACCAAACGATATTTTTAAATTACTTTCTTTTATGACCAAACGATTTATTTTTTTAATCTAATTTCTTTTCTTTAAATATTTTAATAATTCTACAAATATATATATTTTTTATTCGTTGCGAATATTACAATAGTTAGTCTAAGACTATAAATTGTTTAATCTTATTTTCTATAGAATTTTTTCACTCCTTTACGCTCCTACTTTCTCTCATTTCTTATTTTCTTTTTTGTGGTGGTATTTGAGTTCAAAGCTATGTTAACATCTTATTATTGGTTAAATTAAGTGGACTTGTATAAACTTTAGATATTAAAAGAGCTTCGATATATATTAGTAAAAATAAACAAATGCTAGATATATACATTAATATCAGCATAAATATAATAGTAATTACTACAAACAATAACAATCAATTTTATTATTCAACATACAAAATTGAAATAACGTAAGAAAATATGAAAATCATTGCCACGCAAATCAAATCAAACTATAATAATCAATCAAAACTTAAACAATATAAATTGCGACTCTAGTGTGCCACCAAAACTTAATCCAAGCCAACGATGTATGAAACAGGAAACATACTGATCAATTCTCATTAGAAATCAAATAAAATCAACAAAATATTTCAATAACCCAATTAATGTCTGGCACAGTGGCGGCTCGTCAGATCAGAAACAATAGCTGCTGCAAAAGTTTTATAGACCTAAGTTGTACGAAATGTTGTGCTGATTATTTGGTATATAATGATGATATACTAAAAATTGATAGTTTTTGAGTTTTAAGCAAAAAACTGGAGATAAAATTTTTTTCATGTTTTTTGGCTATGACTAAAATACCAACAAAAATTATTGGTGGCAAACTTCAGAATCGTAATCAGCACCCGAAAAACATAAAGAAGCAAAAAATTGCAACTCCTCCAGAATTGGATTTAAACCAGCGGGAGTGGTCTCCCCTAAACTTTCTCGTATACTTTCTAAGTGGAGATTCGTCAAAATCTCGAGTTCGAATTTTTTGACGATTACAATACTTTCTCTTTGTATACTTCATATACGAGAAAGTGAAACAAAAAAAACAAATAAACCTGAAATCAAATATCTGTTGCCACGTTTCAAAAAAATATTACTTTGAAGCAGGTGCGATAAAATAGGCAATGCAATGAATACTAAAGCGAAAATTCTGCTTTGAAATTGAATTCCCAAGAAAACAATTTATACTACCACAACCGTAACAATTGCAAAAGCGCGTGAATGAAAGATTTGCTGAAATAATGAGATCGGTTTGATTTACAACAATAAAAAAATTGTTAACAATTGATGTTTGAAAACATTATTTTTTGTTGTAAATAAAATTTACAACAATAACAGATTGCTACCAATACGCATGCGCATGAGAATCGGATTAAAAGAAATTGAATATGCAATTTGAACGCCTCTTTTTGACGGATTTGGCCCAAACTTTTATACGGACCTACATTCATGACGATAAAACTGTGTACCAAATTTTTTCCATTTAGCTAATCAAGTTTTTGAGTTATAGCGTTCGCATGACCGCGGACATACAAATAGACAGACTTCCCTTTGACGGATTTTGTCCAAAATTTGATAGAAACCTACAAATTATGTTCAAAGACCACATACCAAATTTCATCCCCGTAGCTCTAATAGTTTTCGAGTTATCGTGTTCACAGACAGACACACACACAGACAGACATACAGACATAATTCCAAAATTGTGTTTTTCGGACTCAGGGAGGTCTAAAACGTGGAGATCCGTCAAAATCTCGAGTTCGAATTTTTTGACGATTACAATACTTTCTCTTTGTATACTTCGTATACGAGAAAGTAAAAACGACTTAACGACTGAACTACTGAGAAAAGGCGAAAAAGAGCCAAATGAGGAAATCGCGCCAAATGAGAGTTGAAAAAAATGCAGCTCCAATGAATGTAATTTCAAGCGGAGAAAGGGTTGCTTTTCTCCCGCTTCGCATTGCTCTTTGCGTTAATATCGGATCCGTAGGAGGGGCAAAACTTAATGCAGCTCTGGTCTGTCTCACTCTTAATTATTGATCGATTTTCCGTCTTCTTTTTGCATTTTTTATTACTGTTTTGCCATTTTCGTTGATCACTGAATCCTCGTAGTGGAAAAGTAAACCAATTAAAATAGAAACGAAAATGCAATCCTTTTAAATAATTTCAGGGGGGACTGCAGCTCTGCAGCTCTTATAGACGAGCCGCTACTGGTCTTGCATATGTGAAAGGCTGGGAATAAAGGAAGTTAATGGTCCAAAAATCAATTTTAGGATTCCGACGCGCGGTTTCTGTACCTTCAAAAAATCTCTTTCACAGTGCTGATAAAATAAATTTTTCAGACCTACAGCAGATTAAAACTGGCCGGAAACTGGCCCAACAATATTGACTTAAGAATTTCGATGGTGTTAATACAGTCAAACCCCGTTATAACGAACCCTCAACGGACCGACTCAGAAGTTCGTTTCAATCGAGGTTCGCTGTTTCCGTATTTGCAAAAAAATGCCCTAACATGCTAAGATACTACTTCTATAATAAACATTTTAATAACATAATGTTTTCATTAGTAATCAGGGACAAACCAAGTATTAAATAATATAACCAATAATAAACAAACTAAATATTTAACTTTTTTACTTATTTGCTAATCCACTACATAGAAAAAAGATGTTATTTTTGGTTGAAAAGTTTTTGGTTTTATATACAACTCGTCAAATTTTTTTATCCACTATTTTAAACAGGTCCACAACATGTTCGTCGATGTTTCCTGTGGCAAAAAAATTGTTCAAAACGTTTTTGTATCTGCAATTGAAAGCCATGACTCGTCTTGTTCTGCCTCCATATCTGAAGACGAATCTATAATAGAGTTGTTTTTTTCATTTACTAATGCCACGATATCTTCCTCACTCACTTCTCCAGATTTAATGACATCGTCGTCACAACATTCGAAATCTTCGATTTCATTTTGCGAAAAAGCATTCACTCCGTGCTTTTCTGCTCCGATAGAAAAAGATTTTCGCTTGCCAACGTTAGCCAAGTTTATAGAAAGATAAGCTAAGCAATTAAACAAAAATGGCAGAGAAACACGTGATTGCTCCTGGGTCAGAAAGTCCCTCCCTCTTCCCTGGTTGACACTAGGCCAGGTGTCCACCGGGGGGAGGAGGGGAGATAGAAACTGTAAAGAGCCTTGCCTGTTGTTCCTTTGTCCCACTTACGGGGTTAGCAGCGACTCGAACAAAGATACAATAGGCGAGGAATGTGGTCTCTGAACCAGAGTATTTCGTGCAAAAGGGGTTACTCTTGTAGAAGTTGGGTTGACTTGAGCACAATTAGTAAAGAATGTCCCTTTGGGCAAGTGAAAAGTTTGAAGTTTTAGAAATTTTCAGTTCGCTATAACCGAGTCTCTAGCATTTGCTGTTCGTTGAAAACGTATGAAAATACATCATTAACATAGAGCTTCAGTTGGGACCATGTGAAAGGTTCGCTGTAACCGAGGGTTCGTTATATCCCGGGTTCGCTGTATCGCGGTTCGGCTGGCATAAAAACCAATCCCACTATAGGCGCCTGTAGGAATGTCTTTTACCACGCCAAGTTGATCGTTAGGGTTTCCGTGTTTACTTTGATTGGCGCGAAACTGAGTTTTTTCTTCATCGTGTTTTGAAAACCTTCCATCTTTATTTACAATTAACAACTAACAACAAATTATTTTTAACTCTAATTCTTGCTCATATTAAGCTCATTGGCAAGTATTTATGTATTTGAATATTTTTCTAACTTATGCGTATTAGATTATTCACTTTAGCAAGGAATTACACGCTATACACTTATTTCATGTTTAGTTTTAAAAATGCATTCATATTCAATGATACTCAAGTAGGAATTCATTCTGCTTTAAGTCACGTACACACACAAAAAAAACTACAAAGTAAAAATGTTTACATCCTTATAACAGATAGCATCTCTCGGTCGTCGATATACAAAGACTTTACAAAGCATTTCTCGTCAAAAAAGGGAAATATCGCCAAATATTGGCATCGAAAACACTCCCCATAGGCGCCTATAGTGGGATTGGTTTTTATGCGTTCGGTTATACTTTGAAAATCTGTTCTTTTACATAGAATTGACATGAAACTGACCAAAATTTAAACACGTTTTTCTCGCGTACTACATTTTGCTCAGTCACCCCCCTTTTTTCACAGTCTGTCGCATATTATTGAATTATTTCGTATCCTACTGATTGTATTTCACTTTGATTTTACTGGTGCGTTTCTCAGTTTCAACAAGTGGCGGCTCCTCCATTAAAGCTGCAAAGCTGCAGTCCCCCTGAAATTATTTTAAAACTTGTATTTTCGTTTTTATTCTAATTGGCTTACTTTTCCACTTTGAGGATTCAATGATAGTCAAAAATGGCAAAAAAAGTAATAAAAAACGTAAAAGGAAGACGGAACATAAATCTAAAATTAACTGATAGACAGATCAGAACTGCAGAGAATTTTGCCCCTCCTAGAATCGAAATTTCCCGCATTGAGCGACGCGGAGCTCTCAATCGGAAGAAAAAAGCAACCCTTTCTCCCATTAAAAATTAGAGCCCCGTGAGCTGCACTCCGGAGCAGCTCACGCTTGGCGCGACTTCCTCATTTGGCCTTTTTATCGCTTTCTCTCAGTAGTTCAGTCGTTAGGTAATTTTTTTAAATCAAATTCTGGAGGAGTTGTAATTTTCTGCTCCTTCACTTTTTTTTGAGTGCTGATTACGGATCTGAGGTTTGCCACCAAAAATGTTTTGTTCGAATTTTAGTTATAGCCAAAAAACATGAGAAAACATTTTCCCCGTTTTTTTGCTTATAACTCAAAAATTATCAATGTTTAGTATAACATCATTATATACCAAAATAATCAGCATAGAATTCCCTACAATTTATGTCTATACAATTCCTTCAGCACTGCTTGTTTCTGAGCTGACGGTCCGCCACTGGTTTGTTCATTCACTTCAATGTATACCATGAAAGGCGTCTAAGTCTGGAGAAAGTCTGCTTTTCTGGAAAACTAGAAAATCACCCGTCATGGTTTGACGGGTGCAAATTGCCTCTTCATTCGAGAGATTTCCATTCAAATGTGACGTGTTTAAATAGATATATATGCGAGAGAAATGTTTAACGTTAATTAAAAACAAATAAAATAAACATGTGTTTTATGACAAGAAATACTTTTTTATTTACATATTATTTAAATATTTCTTTATTCAAAAAACCTCTTGGTGAACAACATTCCGTGTGAAGTATTTTTCGTTGTTTAACAATTACTAATATAATAGTCCAGATCCCTCGGTAACGCTCTGACGTCACCAACAATAAAACTCGCGCCATACCACTGCGAGACGTTAAACAGCATTATTTCATTGTTAGAGCACTTGAATTTCAGTAATTTAAAATTTGAAAGAGTAATTGTCGTTCTAATTTCAAATTTAATAGCTCTAAAATAGTGAAATAAAATTTGCTATCCATCGATATAAAATTGATAATCGATCGATATTCAGACGTCTCGATATAATATTCAGGCGTCTTTCTGTAAATTTTAACGTGATTGGGAATCCTAGACCTTGAAAGTGCAACATAGAGATGTCCATTTGAAAAGACAGGCTCATCCATGTAAATTCCAACATGATCGAAAGTTTGCCCCTGCGATTTGTTGATAGTCATCGTGTAAGGTGGAATTAACGGGAACTGGCGGTGGTTGAGAACGAATGGTAGATTCACGTCACTGGTGGCTAGTTTAATTCTTGGCAAGAAAACAACATCGCCACGATTGCATTTAGATACAATTTGGCGTCAAAACTATATCACGCGCATGGTATACCACTGACGTAATTTACTACTTTCTATTAAAAAACGAAAATTAATTTGAAATATAGGATTAATATAATTTAAAATTTCTCGAGAACTATTCATCATAGCGAGATAAATTTTATATCAATGGATAGCAAATTTTATTTCACCATTTTAGATCTATTAAATTTGAAATTAGAACGACAATTACTGTTTTTAAATTTAAAATTACCGAAATTTAGGTTCTCTAACAATGAAATAATGCTGTTTAACGTCTCGCAGAGTTATGGCGCGAGTTTTATTGTTGGTGACGTCAGAGCGTTACCGGAGGATCTGGGCTATTATATTAGTAATGCTACGAAATTTTTTTGACTCTTCTTTTCACTTTATTCATTATTTTTAAAAAAAAAGATATGGGGAGAAGGCCTTTCTAACTACTTTTGTGAGCTTCTGTTAAGTCGTTGCTTTAGAATGGATCTGTGGCGTTATAATGTAACGCTTGCATTACTTAAAAAGCTACAAGGTACAAGTTCGTAAATAGGTTACAAAAGCGAATGAAAAAAGTTCAACCAAGTTATTTACTTGGAACGCATATTTATTTCTTTACATAATAGCCATTTACATTAATACAGTTCCTCCATCTCTTTAAGAGTTTTCCAATATTTACTGCATAAAATTCTTTAGACATGCATCTCAGCCACTTATGTGCCTCCCGTTCAGATACTGCATCAATCACCAAACGCTTGAAGCCCAGGTGCAAATTAAGCAGGCCAAAAAGGTGATAAACGCTTGGTGCTAAGTCTGGGTTGTAAGGCGGATCTTGAAGATTTTTTTGCTGGAAGTCCTTTCGTCCACAAGAAACGCACAACACTTTGCTGCTATTCTAGCCTACACTCCTTGAACACAGTCGTCATTTTCAAATGCAGCTGCGTACGTGTAAATCTATTCTCTCATAAATTCGAATTGAACATCACACAGTTGGATTGTGCTGCCACCTATTGACGTGTTTGGAAACAATTTACCAGTAGTTTCCGAATTCTCATATCGATTTGTAACCTATGTACTGACTTGTACTCGTGTCATCACTTTGGAAGCGAGAAACGCTTAAAGACGTTTTTCTCGAATTACCCAACATCAAAATTTAAATTCAAGAATTTGACTTTCGTGCCAGTTTATATAATACGTGTTAAAACCAGTGATTAGATAATACTAATTGTACACGTTAATAGATCTGCAGAATACGTTCATTTTTTCTTTTATTGTATATACATTGTCTAGAGCAAGCACAGTTACGGTTCGTCTTTTTATTTGAGTTTGCATTTGATTCGTATCCCGCACACAATGTGTTAGAAACACATGCTATTCCTGTAACCTGTCTGAAGTATATTTACCACCAAATAAATCAATTTTTATATGTCCGTGGTAAGCTATTTTACCACAGAAAATTTTAATGAACAGTTTGAGTACCTAACGCAGTCTTAACAATCAAATTAACTATCAATACATTAATAATATTATTATTATCTTGAGATACTAATGTGCCCAACATCCAACAATGAAAAGAAAGTTGGCGTAAAGTCTTACCTTAATTCAATTCCTGCTGTTAGTTCACACTCTCCCTATATATATTTATATATCTTGTTCAAATTTTCAATCGTTAATAAAATACTTTTTATTCATCCACTCAAGTTCAAATACATTTTTTTAAAACTTGTAGTGCATGACACTTGATGTTAATACAGTTTTTTCAAATTTTTCTTTTTTTAAAAAATTTTCTTTGTTGACCTAAGTAGGAATTGACTTAATTTTTTTTATATTACTTGTTTTTTAATGAAACAAAAACATAGATGCTCCACTTTCTTATTTCATACCGTTACAGAGTCTTGAATGTTAAATAATTATCATTTAATCACAATACTTACAAATCAAATGAATCTCACATAAAATGCTAAATGAATTTCCTTCCTTCAATCAATCTCAGTCAGAAAGTATTTTAATGTACCATTACTAGGAAAAAATGGCCCTTCTGAGAATTAAATGAAATTAATTGAAATATTTATTTTATACCACCAGTAATGGCGCTCAGGGCAAATACTCTGCCTGCAGCATCAATATCCTCTTGCACTTCCTTTCTGGTCCTTTTTCAGCGAATTTCATTTGCAAGCCCATTTAACATAAACAAAACGAATATCTTCAGCGCGTAATATTTCGGCAAGCGGTGCACAACTTTTGCGCCTCTTAATTATAATAATGTCACTGTTTTGTGTTGAGTGTGAAGAATTTTTTGGGTGGTTGCTCACACTGATTTGCTTGTCTGGAGGCTTAGCTGCTAATATGGCTGTAGTTCCTTGAACTTCGAATTCCCCGGGTTATCAAGGATGAAAGAGAAATATGGGAAATATCCTTCTAACACCAATAATGTATCGTATCAGGATACTGGAACTGTAGATACGGATAATTGTAGTGGGTCATCTGAAATATGAAATATTATTATTTCAATACAGTATATCGCCGACAATAGAGTGTTCTTTTTACAAGATTTTTGATGCTCTAAATGCTGATAAAATTAACATAACAATATAATATGTAAAATTATATATCTATTTGTATAAGTGTGTGTTCTGCGTGCATACAAATCTGAAATTTTAGTTCTGAGCTACTGAACATGATATACTGTCCCTTGATCCTATAAATTAGAACCTAAAAAGGTTTAAGAAGAAGTGGAATTACTGTCTAGAACATATTGTTTAATCTTAGGCGAAGATTAGAGTTTTCTATCCACTGCATACAAATTTAGAGAATTTCTTGATGTTGCAAAGATCATAGGCATTGTACATATGCATGAGATAGATAATCACTGTCATATGGATATGTGCTAATAGTTCTGTGAACAATAAATGTTTTGTTAAAAAATTAAGACCAACTCTTCATTGAAGTTTTTAAAGATGTAGCCATGTTTTTTCGAATGCAAATTATTTACACTAGACTGTGCTTTATTTTATTCACAGAAGTACAATGAGATGTCTCGCCAAAATGATTAAAATATTTTAATAGCGCCATACTCGCCAAACATTGAAATCACTAAAACGGCTACCATCTTGAAGAGTTATAAAAGAGAAAATTCTTTAAATGCAGGTAGTTTTTAATGACTTGAAGGAACATTTATACTAAATTCGAAAAAAATCGAAAGTCGGGTTTGGTCGTGAGTGACGAACACAGAAATTTACTGACAAACACTCGGAATGCCGAAAGGTCGGGTTGAAACAGAACCTCGCTTCGCTCGTTCAGTAACAATATAAGGTAATTATAGAGCATAAATGTAATAAAATACATTAAATTATGAATGAAAACAAAATAAAATAAATTTAAACATACACTACAAAATTTAAACAATGCATAAGCAGCGCGCAATATGCTGCTGCTTACAACAAACAAAGGAAGTCAATATAATTTAAAGGATATAAAAACTCCCCAAAAATAATTTTAAAAAATACTCTGATAGAATCGAATTAAATAAAGAAGGAATCCATTCTAGTCCACTTTTTCGAGGGCTTGCCTTACGCAAGCCTCTTACAGAAATATTTCCCAATTATTTTGATTCCATTTCGAATTTAGGCTATAATCCTTGAAAAAGTGGACTAGAATGGATTACTTGTTTATTTAATTCGATTCTATCGGAGTTTTTTTGGTTTTTATTTTCTTTGAATTAAACATAATATAATTATGTATTTATTTGCATCATTATGTGTTATGCGTGTATTCAACTCTCAAATTTCAGGTTAAAGCAACTAAACTTGATATGCTCTTTCTTGATTCTAAAAATTAGAACCTAAGAGTTTCAGAAATGGTAGAATTCCCCTCTACAACGTATGGTTTGATCTTAAAGGAAGCATACAGTTTTCTCTCCACTGTAACCAAATTTCGAGAACGTTGCAAAGCCCATAGACAGTGTAAATATGCATGGGAAAGATATTTCAGAAATGGTAGAATTTCTCTCTACAATGTATGGTTTTATCTTAAAGGAAGCATACAGTTTTCTCTCAAATGCAACCAAATTTCGAGAACGTTGCAAAGCCCATAGACAGTGTACATATGCATGTGTAAGATATCACAACATACGTACAAGTTTCCGCTAGAGCTAATAAATTTTGGTGCATTTTTTATGTTGCATGACTTTTAAAATATTTTAGAAGGATATCTGTTTAATTATTTATTTTTTTGTCCCTCAGGCAAACTATATTAAAGCTTGTTAATTTTTCATGAGAATATTTATAATGAAAAAGGACTTGTATCTCTGTTAATTTCTGGATTTGACGCGACTTGTCGTCGAGTGGCCTAATTTTAATTTTTAATAATTAACGTTCTTAAGAATATTTATATGTGGAATTGTAAGTCTGAATAACGATACATACTCAATTCATAAAAAGTTAAAAAATATATATACAGAGTGTTGCGCTACAGTGTGTATAAACTGTAGAGGAAATCGAATGCTTGTAGTCGAATCGTATACAGATATACGTATGTATAGGGCGGGAAACGTCATTTGCATGTTGTAGATGGCATTAAAGAACCCATAAGTTCCATTCATACTTTGAAAACAATATTAGTCCGGCATTGTTAGAATCAGTCAAGGTAAATGTGGAGTTTACGTCACACACCTGTTTCTTGAAAATTTTTCTTGGCGCAATTCCATTTGCCGTCACCAAATACTGTTTTG
>BGPR01030127.1:0-18861 GCA_013235015.1 Araneus ventricosus
GCGGGGATACAGATTCTTCTAAGGAGAACTGAACAGAACGCACCATATTGCGTTCGTATACGGTGAAGTCGAGGGAAGAGCTCTCCCGCTTGTTGCGTCTTCCGGCACGAGACTCACTAAAGGGTATTCGAGCTTTCTTTGTGTTTAGTTGCCGGGATACAGATTCTTCTAAGAAGAAATGAACAGACCGCACCATATTGTGTTAGTGTACGACAAAGTCTAGGAAAGAGCACTACCACTTATATTTACTTTAATTATCTTTTATTTTTTAACATTTCAGTCATTATTTATTATTATAAAGATTACAGAATCTTGAAATATTTCGTTTCTCTCAAATTCACTTCCAGTTTGTGTCACATGGAATCGAAATTCAATAACAGTAATCTATTAACTAATAATTAATTTCTAAAAGTGATAAAATAGTGTAATACTGTCACGAACATACAAGTAAGTAAAATTTGAAATCTCTAGAATAACAGGAAGTGAATAATGGGTTAAACATTCTTCCTTTACGTACGTGAAGCAAATCGAGTTAAATAAGGTATGAAATAATGGAAAAATCAAAAGTTAAACAATCTCATGTAACAAGAATTTTTGCAGATTTATTAAAATTATGAGAATAAATATAAGAAGTATTATTTACTATCGATTAAATATTAATTTTAAAACATCATTTGAAAGTGAAACTTTATAAATATTCAACTAATATTTTGAAATAACAGACTTTTACAAACAAATTTAGTGAGTAATAAAATTATATTGAAAAGAAATGACGAATTTGGTGTTCCACAAAAACTACTAAGAAATCTGATGCTAGTAGATGTTGAATTATCTTTCAGTGTACATATTAGAGGGACAGAATTTTGATGTGAATTACAAATTAATTTTCCTTATCAGAGCTGAAAACCTCATTTAAAAGAATATATCACTAAAATCCAAAACTTGGCAGATGTCAAATGGAGTTTCTTCTGAAAGTCCTGAAAAAAGTTTACAACAAAAAGCAATTTCATTCCCATAGTCAATTCAGAAACTTTTTATTAGGATGCTTTGAAATGCAATATCTGCACAGAAAATTTGTTTCTGTCTGGGAAAGACTCGAAATGAGGGTCTATGATAGGCATTTTGGATCAAATCAGCATTTAAATTTATCTTTACTACATGGCATATGTGAATCTCGAAACTTTTCAAATAAAGGTTTCCATACTATTTAAATTGATATTTTTCAATTTATTAATTTTTTATTTTTTGTCTTATGTTTTTTGTCCTTTGCTTCTTGTATGCTTTTGTTTTTTGTTTTATATATATATATATATATATATATATATTATATATATATATATATATATAATATATATATATATATATATATATGTACTCTTGAAGTTTTGTTCTGGAAGTAAATTTCCAATGAGGGCGGGCTATACTTCAAAAATCCTTCTTAAAATAAATGCTCTGAATTTCACATTTATTACTCTAAATGGTCCATAATAACTTAGATTTGAGATATTCATCAAAATATATTCAGTAGAATTAATTCGGGCGTTAACGTGTTAAAGCAAATGCTTCTGAATCTACCCTCTTCGCGGTTAACCTAAATATAAAGAGTGATGCTTTAGAAATAAGACAAACCTAAAGGATGAGTAAGGATCACAAAAAAGTTTCGGAATCACATAACATTGGAGGTCGTAAATACCTTATTCACGAGCTACAGTAAAAGTACACAAGGAAAAGTCGAGAAAGATACAGCAACATGGAAATGCAACGAAGCATTTTGATCTTGAAGTTTACATTAGCCAAATGTGAAAATGTTGGGTAGGGGATGAGTCTTATACATTTTTACTTTCATATAACCCTAGTAGACGACAGGTTGAGACATCAATAACTGCACAACCATGCCTGATCCAGTGCTGTACACATGAAACATTAACTGTTGCCGTATTCATTCGTGAAAAAAGCTGGGAACACCATCTTCCTAGAACCACAAAGAGACAGCACCTGGCGGACATGTTCTTCTTCGAAAACGTTTGCTTTGCACTCTTAGAAGAAAACTCAAGCATTCCCTTCCACCCGGGAGAAGAGCTAAGATGTAGAGTCTTAAAAAGTTTTCAACTTTATAAGACTCTTGAACAATTCCGGCGAAAACGTTTACAGAGAAGCTGTTTTGGGCCAATAATAATTGTAATAATAATAATAATAATAATTGGGATGTTAAGACACTACATTGCAACTACCAAATGCATTTGAGAGACTTGAAAAATTGCAAAACGGCGATGTAAATCACGAAATTATAAAGAGCAGCAGCTGCATGAAAATTTGTAGAAATGCTCATTGTCATGTCATCTATCATTGTTAAAAATAAAAAATCTTTTCAGGAAATCGAAAAGATTCTACACACTGTTTCATTCACTGTCCTCAAATGAGGACGCTGGGCGTTAATGTGTTAAATTTTAACTTTGACTAATCAAATCAACTTGACAATTTACTCTTTAATGCATTAAATGTCTTTCTTTCTACGATATAATGCATTTTAAAATATTGTTTCTATGAATCATAAGGAATACGGGTCATGAATCATAAGGTCGGGTTATAAAAATCGGAATGAATGACAGAAGGAAAATTATAGTGACCTAATGGTGCATTCCATCAATAAGTATCGAAATTTACAGAAAAGTTAATTAATTTTGGTATTTTTATGGTAAACCTTGAGTTTACGGTGCCGGCCTGCTTCTCGCCAATTCTTCTTGGCGCAATTTCATGTGCCGTCTCCAATTACTGTTTTGGATGTGCAGTACGCTTTTTATTGCTCTCTTGCGCATGCGTCACCTGAAAACGAGAAATTGAGGATGCAATGCCTGCGGCATTTGAAGTGTGTACCGGGCAATTTTTTTAACTTTAAAAGACATCAGCGGCTTCGCTTTCAGCATAGCAGGAAATTAGTAGCTCCGCTTTTTCATTGAATGTTAGGAATCCACGTTTTTTAAAAAATTCCGAAAACGAGAATTTCCGCACGCAATGCTTGCGGTATTTCAAGCATGTACCGGGCAAATTTTTTAACTTAAAAAAACATCAGCGGCTTCGCTTTCAGCATAGCGAAATAATCGTAGCTTCGCTTATTCATTGAGAAACGAAACACACAGAATAACATACACGATACTGAACCGATATTCCATTCGAAGAATTCCAAACGAAGTTTTATGCAAATTCGAATTTATCGGCTAATTGCATCGAAGAGTTGAACAAAACAGTCCAATCGAAACGTGGCGCAATATAGCCTGATAAGCGAAACACCGATGAAAGGATCAATTTGTTTGCATGCGCGCTTGTCACTCGTTAGAAACATCTAAACGCAACTACAACAAATCTTCTCTCATCATCGTTCTTGGCGGCAAGGATTTGGAGATCCTAAGAGGAATGAAGTAGGCGTGCACCGCAAACTCCAGGTTAACCATTTTTATATGTTAAATTAGTCATACACAATCAAATGGTTAAAAGTCTTAACTCAAAATTATTTTTGAAATTACTTTCAGCATTACATAAGTCTTTAAATATAAAAGCAAGGCGCAATTCTTTCTCTCTTGCATATAAAGTATATCAGAACGAAATTTACTAACCATGAAAGTATTTGACATTGAGAACTTCATGAATCTGAAAGGTTTTGAAAATATTGGGTCTAAATAAAACATTCTTGGAATTATTTCTGACTGCTGTTTGTGTATATGTGAACATGGGATCTCAAAAATTGAAGAAAAGTATAGAAATGAAAATCAGTAGAATAAAATTGTACATTTGTATTAGAATTTGACAAAATCCTTCAAAGGAGTAACTTTCTACCATTGAGTTTGTGATCTAAATAATGAAGGTAGTACTCAACAAATTTGGTAGATTTTCTTTATACCGGAATTTTAGAATCGAGTGAATTTTCTGATCAATTTGTCGACGGGAATATTGCACGTCTGCCTGTTGGTCTATATATAGTTTTATCCATAATTATTAGAATTGACTGTAAAAATTTCATCTTTTGTTTATTAAGTTTTCAAAACTTTATAGTTTTTTTGTTTCGTTTTGATTTTCTAGTACCTTATTTCGTCCTTCATAAATGCATATATGTTTTAGTTTTTTTTTTTTGAAATATCACTACATATTAGAAAAGATTATTTCTTTAAAAGTATATTTTAGCTACTCAAAATTTTTCAAATTGCTGATGACGAAGATTATAATTAAGTGAGTTCGAATTGGATTTGTTTTTAATTTGGTAATTTAAAAAAATTTAATAGATTAGTTTACTTGGTAATTAATTTATTTGATGTGTCAAGCAGTCAAGTAAATAGGAATGCCCAAGTGAAGCAGTCAAGTCAACATTAATGCCCAAGTGAAGTAGTCATGTCAACAGGAATAACCAATTGAAGCAGTCAAGTCAACAGGAATGCCCAAGTGAAGCAGTCAAGTCAACAGGAATGTCCAAGTGAAGCAGTCAAGTCAACAGCAATGCCCAAGAGTTTACAGATTTCTGTTGATCATCGCTACCGCATGAATGAAGATCGAAAGAATGGAGTAACGTATGGAAACCTATCAAAAAACGTATAAATCGTCGAAGTCGGGTGGGTCAATGGTATACCTTTCATAGAGATAATGACCCAAAACACAAGTAAAAGATTATTTCCCAGAAGTCAAGATTAGGATACTGGAGTGGCGGCAATAAAGCCCAGACCTCAATCACATTTAAAATTTATGGTCAGTTTTGTATCAGAAATTACTTTTTGAAGTGGAAAAAAAAATTTTTTTGAGTCGATCAGAGATAAATGGAGCAGTATCAACCAGGAGACAACGCAGAAACTGGTTGATAGCCTGAATCAAAGTCTGAAAGCATTGATTGAGGCCAAAGGAGATCCAGTTAAACATTAAGCACTGATATTTTATTTTAAAAATTGCTATGTTATTTCTTCGTTGGTGATTTTAGACCGAATAATTACGAACAACACATAATTTAGAGTTATATAAAAATGTTCCTGTTCTGACATATTCTGCCATAAAGTTTAACTTTATTTGAAACTTTCTGTTTAGAATAAGATTGAATTAATAATAAAATTAAAATATTTGAGATATAAATAATATATTTATTTTCTATAATAGAAACTGTAAAACTTTCGTTATCTACCCAATAATTTTGAATAACTCTGTATATGTATATAAGCTCTAAAAGTTAGTAGCAAGCACATACACATAATTCGAGGGAAAAATTTGTCATGTTTCAAATTCAGAAGGAAATCCGTACATTCCCTATACAACAAAATGAAAACCTATAGATGGATGAAATTTTGTGCAAGATCTTTAAACCAGAAGTATACATTTGTATTAAATTTTCAAGAATATCCATTAGTCGCCAGAGGTCTTCCTTTGCATGGTAAGAAAATATACTAAACATCGATATATTTACAATATTACCTAAGCTAGCTCGTTTCTGTGCAAATATTGAGATAGTGAAGGAGATTAAGTTCACGGTTTTTTTTGTTTGTTTATGGAAAAATTCAAAGAAAGCTACATTGCACTGTTTTCTACTTTTCATTCAAAATATGCTCTTTCAAAAGATCTCATTTCTTTCGCAACAAAATTGGGAAAAGTAAACAACTTTAGGTAACGTAATATATTTATTTCGCTATGCGGTCTTCAGAAACTGCATTTCCCTGTCGACGAACTTTTAACTGAAAACAGCTGATACTCCAGTTACTGGAACTTTAATAATACGCCATCATAGAAAAAATATGATCCCATCAGCTTTATAATTATAAGAACATCGTTATCTTAATATAGATAAAAGTAATTGTGGGTTTGTATGTTTGTATGTATGTTTGTATCTATGTTCCACATCTCCTCCTAAACCACGGCTCTGATTTCGACCAAACTTTGCATACTTATTAATTAAGACAAGGGTAAGATTACTGTCAACTTTTTAAAGCGCAAAAGTTAATTGAAAAGTAACCGAAATCGTTTTTCCGCTGTAAGTTCGGAGCAAATTATCCCCCGAAAATTATTTTTATACCATTTTAAAGTTCAAAATTTTACCTTTCTAATGATATCAATTTTATATCTGTGACAGTTTCCCTTCAATTTCTATTAATTTTTCAAAATTTAAAAAAAAGTTGACACGCAGACGATTTTAAAATAAATCAAATTTAATGATACTAGAATTGATACTGATGCGTTGCTAGGCAACGGTGTAATTACTTGGCCATTATTTTTTCTGTTAATTTTTTTTCAAATATCGTTTGGCAATGTTTTCATTGGTTCTTAAAGAATTCTAAAGCTTATTTAATTAGATTAAAAAATCACCGCAGTTCATATCACCTGTCATTTTTACCTGCGTTTCCGAAGAAATAATAAATCCTTAATAATATATTAAATGAGAAAGTGTGTCTGTCTGTTACGCTTTGACGGCCAAACTACACGTAGAATAACTTATTTTGAATGTCAAACATCACGTGATCATAAAGAAAGCCGCGATTATGTGATCTTTCAGAGAAAATAAACAAATAATTTATTAATGGAATAATAAATGTAATTACTCAACTAGACGCTTGATTTTCATTTTTCGAGTTTGCAGTCTATTTAATTTTAGTGATTTATTCTTCTCCATATCAGATTTTATTCAAGAAGTTGTCGATAAATTGACGCCGGGACAGAAATCTATTTATAGATATAATATAGCTGCAAGAGTTTTTAGATTAAAATTTAGAAACTAAACTTTATTGTAACTAAAGGAAAATATGCGACGATAGAGTATTTTGTTTTATGTATTCTGTTGAATGGTAGAAGCGCATGACATATAGCATGGTGGAAGTTATATTACACAGATTGTAAGCACCTAATGATACCATTGAGTACAATGATGTAATTTACAGTAACGGAGAATATATGAAGAATAGAAAATGATTGTTGAATTAGTAATTTTGGCACTGATTAATGAAAGTTTAAGTCAGATACATAAAAAAAATATATGTTACAAGTAACGTCATATCCTGTAGAGTTCTTGAACTCCTTAGAATTGTCAGGGGTACCTTCCGACAAGCTGATATTAAAAGTCGGTGTGCCAGTGCTATTGATACATAACCTCGATGTACCGAGACTGCGCACGGTTACAAATTGCACACTTAGGTCCAAACGTCGTGAGAGTGTTTTAAAACGAGAGAGTGTTTTAATTTCAAGCATTCCGATAATACCGAAGGATTTGCCATCCAATTTCAAAAGGTAGGCTCAGGGTCAGGCGTACATTTGGAAAACCATATTTTTTCCATAGGCAACATATGTGGCGTGTTCACGTGTGTCCAGACCACTAAACCTCTACATTCGTGCAAAAAACGTAAAACAAAAAAAAACGTAGTATACAAAAGTGTGTTAGCATAGATAAATAAATTACCTAACTATAACAGCAAACATTCCTGTTAGTCGTCCAATAATGTATTATCAACCGTCAAAACTTTCAATTTTCCTTTCAACATGTAACGAAACATTTACATTCGTGAATTTAAAAAATTTAATACTTCAAGTTCTTTGCGCACGAAGTCGCGGGTTACAGCTAGTTTATAATAAAATAAGATACTGAACAATGCAGTAAAATTTTGTAACAACTTTCATAAGGAAGATAATGAAAATTCAGTGCCATGAAAATATACCACTGATGATACAGTTCTAGAAAGTGCTAATCTGATATAAATTACCTTGTCTCTATTTTTTAATTATTATCTCAAAATCCATTCAGTTTTCAAATTAAAATTGATTCAACAAATTAAGCAGCTTGAAATTCCCCACAAATACAAGCTTTTAGTTTTCTTCTAGTTTAACCCTCTCACACCAAGCGAGACGGTCCCGGGCGGTCTACAAATTTCCTCTTAACAGCGACGAAGGCCGGTATGAGGCGGTTGGCTCCTTTTGAGGTTCGGTTCGGAGATCTCTTAGGAGATAAGCTCGGTAGGGGTCCAATCATTCTTACCAACCACAGCTCATTTTCGTGGGCCTTAAAGGAAGGTTATAGCAGGGGTGGAATAAATGACCACCCAGGTTGGGAGAGTCCAATTCATGTCGTATCATTCCAAACAGAACCGGTTTTAAATGGGCTGAAAGAAAAAAAGTCTCATCGGAAATAAAGAGTTAATTGTTTTCGAGTGAAACCACTTAGTGAAACAAATACGTAGAAAAAGTAATTAAGATCCCGTTTCTTGCTCTACTTTATTGGTATTTTAGCTATAAATGAAAGGAACATGTAGAAACTGTTGACGAAAATTTAATTTTCACCTTGGTCCAAAACTTATGAAAATGAGCTCTTTTAACTTCAATTTATCTCATGTGTGTCCTCTAAAGTTTCATGAATGATTGACGAACAACGTGTAAGTTGTCGAACAGCGTGTAAGTTGACGAACAACGTGTAAGTTGAAGAACAACGTGTAAGTTGACGAACAACTAATAAAGAAAACTATAAGGAGTACGATCGCAGACGGTTACATGATGGCTTTCCGAATAATTTACTTTGAGCTATCTATTCTGCTTTCTTTACGTGAATGATACATAGGACACTGGAAAATTATTTTTTCTGACATTAACAATTCCAAACTTGTTTCCATGAAGCAACATATTGACAGCGATTTTTATCAATAATTTTTATGAATGTGTGCATAGCTCCTGCCACACACATTCATCCTAAAATTTGCCATTCATAGCATATAAGTTTCTAATAACGCATTCTAATTGTTCAAGATTATAACATCACATTTTATTAGTGAATGAAAATCAATAATATGAATCATGTGATGCCACAGATTGACAAGATGCTTGTTCAGAATTATGCTGCGTTAGACTATAATTCACGACAAAACTTTCGAGTCTATTTTCTCAAAAATTGTTACTTCTTCAAAGGCTGTTCAATGTCCTAGGTGTTTATTCGTTTTTTAGGATGAAATGAATTGTTTCCAGTCTGTACACATCCATGAGGTTCGATATAACTAATGTCATTGTATCTTATTAATATTTATTAACACATTTTCTTAAAATCTTTAAAGTATTTCTATAGATTGCAAAATCATGAGCGATTACCAAACATTTAATTTATTGTCTATAAAAGCTCGTTTCTCAGATATGATTTCTATAATGAGAAAATTTTTAAAAAATCAAGTTCACTTAGAAGCGCTTACCTAAACAACAATAAAAGAGGTTCATTAAAACGGCAAATATACATAAATCCCTTAATAGAAGGTTTACATTTCTGGAGCTTAACTCTGGTGCTAAAATTATATTCGAAAGCTGAAGTATATTTAAAATCAACGAACGAAATTGAATGGTCTCTTCAATAATTGCAAATATTAGGTTCTTCTAGATTTAACGTCGTATTTTGAGATAAAGGAATTTGTTTATTTATTAACACCGCCAGATGGCGCAAAGGATGCTTGTTGATCGTGAAGGTAAAACATTCTGCATGTAGTGAGGTATCCGTAGATGTGCTAGGTAATAGTGTCAACTTTTAGACATAACATCGATTCAAGTCACACATGGATGCTGTTATTTTATGAGTTCAAATTGTACCAAATCTCAACAGAGACTACCAGGAATACGGAAAAAGCATTTTGAGACGACACAATGACAGTGAGTACCATACAGGGGAGGTTAAAAAATAGTCTGGAAAATGAATCGCGTGGGCACGGAGCTCCAGTCATCGAAAACAACGAACTGCGAACAGAGGTTGCGTCTGACTTTTGCCAATTCGTAAGGGATTTGGCAGAACAATCATGCTTACGTTATTCAGCAATTTCTCAACACTTGCACACACTTGGTAAAGCCATAAAGCTGAAGTACTAAGCAAAATGAGCTCATTGAACAAAACCTGACGAGATGACTAGAGGTTTGCAGTTCTCTGCTCTCCAAGAAAGAAGGACAGAAACTCTCAGTTTTTCATCGCGTGGACACGGAGCTCCAGCCATCGAAAATAACGAACTACGAACAGAAGTTGCGTCTGACTTTTGCCAATTCGTAAGGGATTTGATAGAACAATTATGCTTACGTTATTCAGCAATTTCTCAACACTTGCACACACTTGATAAACCCATAAAGCTGAAGTACTAAGCAAAATGATTTCATTGAACAGAACCTGATGAGATGACTAGAAGTTTGCAGTTCTCTGCTCTCCAAGAAAGAAAAGAAACTCTCAGCTTTTTAACAAAATAGTGACATGTTAGCTAGATGCATGACGGCTATATGACGATGATCCGTGGAAGTTATTGATGACTATTCGGTGGTATAAAGCTAGTATTACCCCCATTTCGTTTTAGAAAAGTGGTAAAACTATTGAGGTGGAGAAATATTGCACGTAATGTGAAACTATGCATATTAAATTGGAACTATGCGGCCTAAATTCTTCAACAGAAATGTAGTTTTACTTCTTCAAAGGAAGTCGAAACCCCACGTTTTCAAGGCAAAGGTCCAAAACGTACACATGTTATAATGAGATACTTTTTATGACCCCATATACTCTCCAACCTTTTGTCAATCGACTACCACTTTTCCAGCCATTGGGATAATTTCTTTACAGGTAGAATGTTTACTAATGAAACAGCATCCAGAGGGCTTTTGGGGAATTTGTTCTATACGAATATCATAAATGTTGTGACATTTCGATGGGAGAGATGAGTTGACTATGTTGAATAAAATGTTGACTATGTTGAATGAAAACATCACTTTCCCTAAAATTAGTTTTGTTTGAAATTTTCTCTCAAATTCGATATTTCGTCTGCAACAACTTAAAGTCTCATTTTCCATTCCCTGCAAGACAACTCTGTCTGTTTCACGAAAGGCTTTCTATGTCCAAGAATTCTACAAATTCAATAAAATCAGATTTTGAAAAAAACATACTTTTATTAGTACACCAAAAAGTGAAATTTAAAACTTAATTATTTTCTATCTTTTAGCCTTTAATTTATTATTCATTATTATAAATATTACGAAATATTCAGCTTTTATTTTTTCTGAAATTTAAAACCAGGTGGTTCTGCTTGGTGGGAATCAAAATATCGTTAAATTAATCAATTAGTAAATAATTTAATTATGAAAATTTTAAAGTATTATATTTTCATCAAGAATACACAAGTGTACACAGTTTCAAAACTCTAGAACGTAAGGAAGGGAGTACAAAATCGTTTAAATTTTCCATCTTTACAAACAATACAAGTTAAAAAATGATTGTAAAAAGTAATTTAGAAATATCGGGAGAGCTCACAGTATGTCTCAATATAACTAACCAAGTTAAAAATATCTGATAAGTTATAATATTTATAGTTTCTTAACAAATATTTGATATGTAGTAGTTAGATAACAGATATAAATTCACATTACAAATGTGTCAACCGAGTATTGCAATTAAAATCTAAATGATGGTACTCAAACATAAGTCTCGAAAGATGATCTACCTGACGAATACCAAAGCATTCCGTGTAGTTCGAAATGGGGTGTGAAAACTATGCGTTGTTTGGAAAATTGAGAACCTAAAATAAACATTTTATGAGGCTTGTCCTAAAAAACATTACAGGTCCTCGTTCAACACATTTTACAAGAAAAATACTCCTTTCTTACTGCCGTTTCTTAAAAAGATACATAAAAAACAATTTTAAGTACTTTGCCCATCCATTTTCAGAATGCAAAATGCGGCAAATGAGTTGTTTCTATGAGAAAAAATAATGTTTTAAGAGTAAACAAAATAGATGTTTTATTTTTCTCGTTGGAAAAGGAAAATGTAACACTGTGCTTAATAAACTGGAAGTATGGGCTTGCGTTTTAATCTAGAAGACAACTTTTTCTAAAGCTAGAGCTTTAGATTCTGTCACAACATTTTTTCATTGGAAAAAAGTAAATCATTATTAAGTAAGAATTTGGGAACCCATTTTTTACAGTGTTTCTTTAAGGGATTATGAATTCAAAAATAAATCTGGAAAGTACATAGCTTGGTAGAAGATGTGAGCAAAATCATCGATTGCCATACTGAAGTAGCTACTCGACGGACAATATTTTCTAAAGGCGAATTTTAAATTTTTGTTCATATAAATTTATCATTTCGTACTGAAGTTGTTTTCACTCAACATTTGAAATATGCTATGGTCTGTTCGTTCAAAATAATTTTCCATATGATATCTTCCAAAATAAGGATTTTTTTTTCATTTCGTTCATTTGAGACTCAGTAGTAATGCAGAAATTAAGTAGACTTTGTCTAGATTTAAAAAACACTTTCTATGTGACATATAAGTCAATTTATTTCATGTTTAACAAATTATTAATAGAATTACTTTCATTAGGAAGGATGAAGTGTATAAATAAATCAAAAAATATACCTGGAAATATGGTCTATATTACCGCATACAGTACTGAAGTAACCATTTGGCAAAGGTAAAATTTCCTGAAAGTTTTGCATAGATTTATATGCGGAAATTTAATTAATGAGATTTTTTTTTAATTTATTGCCGTAAATTTTATTTAAACATCTCCAAAAATTAATGGTTCTTAATTTCCACACCATAAAAAGATTTTGTTGAACATTTTAAATCTGTTATGTATTGCAGGTTCTTTATAAATTCCCATTTAATATCTTTCAAATTAATCAATTTGTTTCGTTAAGTTCCTTTTGTAACACAACAATATTATAGAAACAAAGTAAGCTTTACTTAGTTTCAAAATAACTTTAGAAATGACAACTGATTTAATTCATTTCATGCTCAACATATTACTTGTATAGAATTTAATATATTATGTGAAAAGTGCGTTCGCAGGGAGCACATTTGTATAGTGCATAATTGCAGGCCATTATCACAAACAGATTATTAGACATTTTATAATTTCAACATTATGATTGAAAGTAATGTATTTCTATCAGATTCAGTAAAGGTTCATGAATATTATTCAGTCTTTCAGTTTTTTTTCTAACATTAAGATCACTACCTGAAAATAACATACATAAAGTCTGAGCAAAAAATTTCAGCTTTAATTTCAGAATGGCGGGATTCTTTAAGTTTTAAAAAATCTTTCTTATAACAATATTGCAGCTGATACAATAATTGTAGTTTCAAATCAATGCCTATGGAAATTTTGAGCATTAGTATTAATTAAAGAACTCACTCACCTATAAGGATATAATAGTGGGTCGATTCTCGATTTCATAGCGTAACTCATATCAAATTCCGCACCCACATTCTACTTTGTAGTTATTCTGATTTAGGGAACTTTCTGATTGTTCTGCTAGCATCAATCGAGAATTGGTAGAAGAAAACAGTACAGAAACCTCGTGTCCTCTCTTTCATAACGAAATTAAATCACTTGCTATCAAAAACTATTGTTTCGAGATTCTAAACATCAAGAAAAATTAATTTTTTGTTCTTCAAATGTAGAGAAATCAAGAATTTTTTTTAAAAAAGTTTGGATACATAATTAATTTAATGTATTTTAATGACACTTATAAAAACCTATTAAGAACTTATCTTAAACGGCTTTAAGATGATGAAGAAGGAAGTTAATAAGAAATTTGTATTATTATAAATATAAGAAGTCCATTAGAGAATTTGGATGGCTTAGTTATTAATACATTAGTATAGAGTATGGAAGTGAAATGAATAATATTTCTAGAAAAGTATAAGGTGTGCCCAAATGAAACGGAGACTACAGTTATATGTAAAGAAATTTTAATAACAATATTATAATTACAGTTCAAGTGGAACAGTACAACGATAAATAGTCGCCATTGATCCCAGCACGTAGGATGGGAGTGAATGGCTTCAGTGTAGAAACTCCGGATCCAGTTCCCATCTTGCCGTCTTTTGATTCTCTGACAGATGCTTGGACAACCACTGTGCACAAACTTTGCCATAACCAAACTTTTTGTGGATTATGTTATGCACAGTCCCTTTGCTTATCGACAGTTCAGCAGCAATTTCACGTATGGTGATCCGACGATTCTGCCGTATAAGTTCATCCGCACCCGAAATCGTGGCACTGTTGGTCAAAACGTGCGCCTGCCCAGGGCGTGGCAAGTCCTTGATGTTTACGCCTCCTTAACGCTGACACCACCGGGATATGGTCAACCGTGCGAGGCACTGTTCTCAGTACACCTCTTTCATCCTGCGATAAATTTGTGAAACATGCTCCCCTCCTGGGCGAAGAAATTGGATAACTGCTCTTTGTCCTGACCTGGAGGAATCCATCATGCAACGAACTGCTGAAACAACTCTCCAGAAATGAGGACATTGAGGTGAAGCCTTTAAATACGCAAGTGCAACTGGGAATACCACCACGCCATCTATCGACTAGTAAATTAACTCACTGGGATTTGATACAACGCCGATGCAGCCAAGGTCTCCTTTTCATTTGAGCACACCTTATAGTATTCCGTATGTTATCAAAAGTTATTCTGAACCTTCCAGCGGGCTCGCCTGCACAAATTTTACGGCATATCGTGCTTCGTATTACAAAAATATGTCGTGTTGCTTTACAAAAACAAATCCAGCTTTTATTTAAGTTATCAGTATTTATTAACTTAATAGCAAACAAAGATTTTATAAATAAAAATTGCACTTAAATTTACAAAAAAACAATAGAAATATGAAATACGATTATAAAATTAAATCAAAGTTATTTTATTTTGCCAAAAAAATTATTTCAGATTTTAAGAATAGTTATTAGAATCCATTTGCTCCTGCTTCGTTAAACCGATGAAACAGTCATTTCGTCATACAATTGATCATTCCAGATCATTTTGAATCAAATGTTTATTTCAGAAGCGAATCCAAGACGGGTCTTATGGGGCTGCAGTCTCCACCCAGAGATAAACCAAAATTCTAGATTTTTTCAAATCATATTACACCTGTTTGTTTTTGATCTCATTTTTTTAAAAAAATAAACGTGGCAAAATTGCTTTCTGGCTTGACAGGGTCGAAAATTTTCACGCTTTTCTGGATATTTCACTCGTATTTGTAGCCTTAACGCGGTTGAAAACATTTTTGGCTAGTTATTTAGTTGTGCTTTTATTCAATCATCGAAAGTATTGTAGTGCCCTTCGTGATTCTTATTGTCAGGTTAGTAAAGTTGGTGTTTTGATTGCATAAGCTATGAGGTCACGACAATAAAATATTTCATGACATCAGCCCCCCTCCCCATCTTACTTCATTATTCTCCCCCGGTTTCCTTCAGAACGAAACTGTTAATTTTTATTTAAAAAAAGGCTTAGTAACTGATGCAGTGATTGAAGATTACAAGGCATTGCCTAAGTATTCGTTTTTGAAAATGAAACCATTGTTTTGATGAATAATTTATAAAGGAATAAATTTATACTAAAACCATATACTTAAAGAGCACCTTCCCAACTGAAATTTGAAATACCTTCTTGCATCTCGCATTTGCTAACCTTACTTTTTCCCACTTTGCAGTTAGAATTATATTTTACTTTGCATTTGCTATATTATTTCCTCTCATACCGAGCTGGGCGGTCTAATAATTTCCCCTTAACATCCACGAAGGCCGGTCTGAGGCGGTTGCCTTCTTTTGAGGGGAGGTGAGGTTCTGAGATCGCTTAGGAGATAAGCGCGGTAGGGGGCCAATTCATGTCGTTTCCTCTCAAAAAGTCCCGGTTTTAAAGGAGCTAGAAGAACAAAATCGCCTCGAGATTAAAGAGTTAATACCAATTTCTAGTCTGGAAAAGTAACGATTAACTAGGATTTCTAGAAGGCAACGATTTAAAATTTAAATTTAAATTAATATTTTCAGGCGTTTCCGCTTGCTCAAAAAATAGTTTTCTTTCATCGATTCCAGAGAAAATAGAACACTTAAAGCATATTTGAAAAAAATGAAAAGGGTTTCAAGATTTTTATAATGCGCTTGAAAAAAATATCCCAACAAGGAATGACCAATAAAAATCAAATCCACATCAATGCCTTCAAAGCCGTAATACATACCTTCATTACTTTAATTCATTATCTACAGCTGAGTTAAAGCAAAAATATATTTTATAGTTCTAACATTATTAATGTGGTTCATATGGGCACACTATGAATTTTCTGTTCTATTAGTGTTGCTGACAATTAGAGTAGTGTAGCCTTTTGGGTAGCATAATCTTATTTCGTTAGGGATAACAGTAGCCATCAGAAAGGGGTCTTGGTTCTCTCTATATTAATTAAAACACAAAAGAACACAACATACAGGGACAAACATTAAGAACAAAACTCTTCATTACATAAAAATAAACAATATCTCGGGGAGAACACCATGTTTACTCGTTGACTCCAGATCGTGAACTGGTGGTCTCTCCAACGGCCGCTAGTGGGAGCTCTCGGAAAACAGGGTTACAGACTCCTCTCTCAGGCCGACGTCTCGGCGAAAGAGTCAGCCTATATTCTTTTGGTCTGCCCTGTCTCCGGAGAGGTGCTATAGTTCCACGTTCTTGGAAACTGGAGTTCATAAGCTCGTAAGGTCTGAGCTGTAGTCCCTAGGACTTCATCTGGTTGCTAGTCAGCATTGTATTTTCGCATACCAGGAAAATATGTTCTAGAGGCAACTTTGTTGTAAGTCCTTCAGCTCCATAGTGTCCAGCGGTTGGAACATCATGGTACTGTTGTAACCTCTCTTTCTTGAAAGGAACCACGAGTTGTGCTTCTTCTGTTTCTACTTCGGGTGAGTAACGATACAGAATACCTTGATTCATAAGATAACCTCTACTAGTCCAGTTTGGAAGTTTCATCTTTTGAACTGTTTTCCAAAAAGTCAATTATCTTTTAGTTCTTCGTCTTTCAACTGTTCTTGTCGAATGTCTTAGACTTTCTCACTGGGAAATCAGCTGATACCTGCAAATATGCACAAGGAACATCTTATTTAAATTTGTAGGCCTAGACAACATGTCTAGCGACATGACTTTTACCAGGCGTGTACCAATTTCGGATTTTTAGGATTGGATCTGAAGAGCCCACCAAACGACCCTATGGAGACTTTATGCTCATAAGCCATTTTAAAGGCTGGTGGTCAGTGTATTATTATTTCTTGGTTTCGACGTAACCTCGAAATTCTCTAGAGCCCAAACCACTGCAAGTGCTTCACGTTCAGTAGTGGAGTAATTTCTTCTGCTGGGATGAGTAGACGACTGCATACTCATAACGTGCTCCTCTGGACCTTCTCACTTGCTAAGACGGCTCAAGTGCATACTGTAGTCATCTGTATCGGATAGAAATGGCTTGATCCATCTGGTTGCTTTAACACTGCAGGGGTGAATCTTTTCCTCAAGGTTTCAAATGCGTCTTGCTGTTCAGGACCCCAAAACCATTGTACATTCTTTTTAGTAAGATTATTAAGAGGCCTTGTTCGCAAAGTTTGGAACATACCTTCAAACCATGAGCAAGTTTGCAAAGGACTGAGCCTTCTTTCACATTAGTTGGCACAGGAATTTTCTGAATAGCGGATACTTTCTCCTGGTCAACTTCAATTCCATTTGCGGTTATCCAGTGACCTAAATATTTAACTCGATCACAAGCAAATGACATTTTTCTGTTAGCATGGAGTTTGAACAAAGAAAGTCTTTCAAAACAATTTGTAAAATCATTTATATGTTGATCAAAAGTCTCAATAAAATTATGATATCGTCCAAATAAGACAGAGAAAAACATTCTTTAGGCGCTGCTCTAAATCTGTCAATCAGGCGTTGAAACGTGGCGGGTGCATTTCTGTAAACCGAAAGGCATGCGTAAATTTATATGTTCCAAATGGACAAATGAAGCTGTTTGTCTTGATCAGCTTCCATCGATCTGATGATACCTGATTTGAGATCGAGGGTTGACATATGCGTCGACTTAGCTTCTGTGAGCAAATCGTCCATACGAGGTAGCGGGTACGTGTCGCAATAGTTGTGGCGTTAAGTTTGCGAAATCGACGCAAAGTCTCATGCTACCTAGGGTTTAGGCACTAATACAACAAGACTGGCATATGGAGATTCACATTCTTCAATTATACCATCAGTCAGAGAGTCTAATTCTTTTTCCAGAAATTCTCTTTTGAGGGTTCATTCTATAAGGAGGTCCTACAACTGGAGGACTGTTTCCAGTATTAATGTGGTGTTCCGCATAAGAGTAGGGTCTCCCCGGCTTGAAGATACGTCAAATTTTTCGAGCAGGTAACTCCATCTTCTTTGCTCTGTAGGGTCAGGTTGTCTCTTCATCTTCACGAAGCTGGCAACGCATTGGTATAATGCTTCCGCAGCCTGTAGAGATTCATCAAGGTCTTCCTTGAAATATATCTTATGATGAGGTTGTCACTAAAATACCAATTTCGAGTCTAGGATCAATACCAGACTTTCCAAAAGTCA
Organism: Araneus ventricosus; assembly: GCA_013235015.1. Lineage (NCBI taxonomy): Eukaryota > Metazoa > Arthropoda > Arachnida > Araneae > Araneidae > Araneus > Araneus ventricosus. The sequence continues at coordinate 18,359 of BGPR01030127.1, forward strand.
AGCCTATAGAGTGTCGGTTGCCTTTGCTTTTGGTCAAACAACATCTCCAAGCACCCGTTATCTTTCCTTCATGTCAATGGACACTGGCGTGTAGCTTGCGATATTAGTTTGTGCTCCATCTACAAAACATCATAACTTACTCTTCTGAAATCTCCTCGTTCTCGAGCAAGTTGAACATTAACTCACCATGCAATGGAGCAATTGGTCACCAGTGTCAGCACAATCCTTTCCATGGATTCACCTATACGGATATTGCGACAGAGCTTGAGAACAGAGCATGACAAGTATAAAAGGTTATACTATTGGAACTTGCTCTCTGGGTACAGTGAAGGACACTTGGCTTTTATGTATCCTGGCTTTCCACAGCCAGTACATGTCAAGGTTGATCCGATTTTCTTTTTCTCGGTTTAGGATTCTCCGGAGAATTTCGACTCCTCTTCTGGATACTCTTCTGCTTAAGAGTAGGGTATGCAGCAATACGTAACCGAACGAAGCATAAATGA
>BGPR01030128.1:8085-18860 GCA_013235015.1 Araneus ventricosus
ACGAGCGAAAGAACACAATTACGAGTCGCAATTCTTAAAGCAATGCTAATTACCAAAATAAGATATTTAAGAAATCTCACCAAGAATTTTATTCTCATTAAACATCTGCACAAAATATGCTGAAGTAAAAATCTGTTCTTTGGCAAAACACAAGATCGCATAAATTATTTATTTTCAGCTATTCTGTCATGTTCTTTTCACTAATAAATAAAAACTGAAGAAATGTGCGTTTTCCCCGAATACCCACACAGAAGAGCCCCGGAAACCCTAACTAATTGGGGCTGACCTTTGTTCGGATTACGGGGGATTCGGATTGTCCGGAAAATTCGGTAAAATACTCTTTATATACGAAATACAGTAGAGTATTGACTCTGGGTACTCTGTGAAGGCGTACGGAAAGAGCTCGCGGCGATTCGCGCGGTACAGTGGCAGACAGGTTGACGGAAAAAGAAGATATACAGTGACTCCCAAAAGTGTTCGTACACTTACGATTTTCAATGAAATAGGGCTCCATCCATTAATTAAAATTAATATTTCAGAATAGGTATTTAATAATAAAATCTATAATCTATTCTTAACAAAACTACATAAAATATTTTAAAAACATAGTAAACTTTATTTTTAAGAAATCAATAATCAAAAAATAACAGAAACTTTATCTCTTAAAAGTCTTCGTACACTTAAAAAAATCTCTACATATTAGAAAATATTCTAATTTTCCGTTAAATTAATATTTAGAAGGATATCCTTTACCATCCGCAACAGCTTTTAAACGTTTGTGAATAGATTTCACTAGCTTTTTAGTAATTTCTGCATCAATGTTCATCCATTCCTCTATTATTACTGTTTTTAGTTCGCTTTTTGATGTCGTGTTTTCGTACTCTAACCTCCAATTCTCTACAAATATGTTCTATTGGGTTTAAATCTGGCGATTGAGGTGGTGTTTTCAAATTTTGTGGACAATTATAGAGACACCAGAGGCGCACGTTGACAGCAGTGTGCTTAGGATCGCTATCTTGATTTTTTTAAAAGTTGTTTCCAATTGTAATTTTAAATTGTCTCTTAAAATATTTAAATAAAGAGCATGATTCGTTATGCCATCAATAAATACCAAATTACCTACTCCTGATGCTGACATACACCCCCACACGAGGACACCTCCACCGCCATACTTAACTGTTCCAACTAATTTTTTGGGATTAATTTCCTCATTTTTTCTTCTCCATACCATTATACGTCCATTGGAACCAAAATTGTTAAATTTGCTTTCATCTGCAAATAAGACATTATTCCAATACGTTTCGGGTTTATTTAACATTGATTTTGCGAAGGAAAGCCCAATCTTTCTGTTTTTCGCACTAACAAAAAATTTTCTACGGGCAGAACGCCCATTTAATCCAGCTGCTCTGAGAACTCGTAGAACAGTGTCAGGTGAAATTGAGAGAGAAGTAGAAAATTTTTCATTAAATTCTGCAGAAACTTTTAAAGCACTCAAACGTGGATTTTTCACAAATTTCCTAATTATAAATCTCTGATCACGTTTTGTTAACTTTGCCGGTCGACCTTTTCTTATCTTGTTTTCGATCCAATTTTCTTCTTTAAAGCGTTTTATCACGTACTGCACTGTAGAATGGGAGAAATTAACTAATTTGGCGATATTACGAATTGATTTACCCTACTATGATGAAAAATAATTAATTTTCGAATGCTGATTGTTGTTTCTTTACGACTACGAGACATTTTTAAATAAAAAAATAGAATATTACGGTGTAAGGTAGTGTTCCTTAAACATCGATAGACTATCGATACTATCGAAGCCAAGTCGATAGTATCGAGTTTTCGAAACTATCGACTGAAACTATCGATAGTATCGATAGTTTCAAAACTATCGATACTATCGATAGTTTCCTCTCGGGCAATACTATCGATAGGCGCATTTTCAGTCGATAGTTTCAAAACTATCGACTGGAACTATCGATAGTTTCAGTCGATAGCTTTAAAACTATCGACTGAAACTATTGACTGTGAATAGTATTGCTTCCATCTAGTGGCGGGTCGTGTATTGAGTCAGTGGGGGTGATGTATTATATGATACCTATCATTGATGCATTTTTGTATAATTTAAATATTGGTCTTTTTGATCAATTTTGGATATTTTAATAAATTGATTTTTGACTTGATGTAAGCAAGTTTTTATATATATGGTACTGAATTTTAATTTATCTTGCAGTTCTAGTCGGTAGTTTTGAAACTATCGATTGTTTTCTCTCAAGCAACAAGTCTATGTATTGTTATAGGGGGTGCTTTAAGTAATTATACCACTTTGATTGTTGATCCATTTTTGCATTATTCAAATTTTACCTTTAATTTCTCATGTATTTACTCTAGATTGTTTTCAAACTATCGATAGTTTTTGTTCAAGTAAAAAATAGATAGAGGAATTGATCTTGGATTACTGAGAAATTTTTGTACTTCGAATCTGTATATATGTATGGGAGTAACGTATGTAGTACGTAGGTATTTAAAGTACAAAGTACATACGCTTGTAATGTGATAAGTATGTAGGTGAGTATTTTAGGTACTATAAGTACACATATAACGCACAACGTCGTTACGTATATATGTTAAGTACTAAGTTTGTAAATAAAAAATTTACGGATATACGTACGTATATAATGTACGTTCGTATGTGTGTAACGGCCGTCCGTTTGTATGAATGTAACTTACGTATATATGTATGTAACGTACGTTCTATACAAGGAACGCTCATACATTTGATTGCCCGTATGTATTTACGAATTATGATTACGTATGTAGCGTACTTACGTATGTTTGAAACATACATAAACTTAGTACGTTACATGCTTATGTACGTATGTTACATACCTATGCAAGTATGTTACTTAGATTAGTTCGTACGTTACATACATATACACATTTCATACGTAAGTAAGTTGCATACACAAGTACTTACGTTATAAACGTACGTACGCTTCCAAACGGTGCATACGTGTATATGAAACGTTCCTAGGCAAGTAACGTACGCGTGTATGTACGAAGGCATCTATATAACGCACATACATATATAATGTACGAAAGTATACAGGTTACATGTGCACGTATGCATGCCACATACGTACGTTCATAGTACATTTACATACGTACGTATGTACGTTACATACGTAATCATGTTTCATATATACTTACGTTTCATATATACGTATCAAGTAAGTTACATATGTACGTTTCAGACGTACGTTACATATGTACATATGAACGTACGTCACATACATACGCATGTTTCATATATACGTATGACGTAAATTACCTATGTACGTTTCAGACGTACGTTACATACGTACTCACGTTTCATACATACTTACTTTACATACGTATGAACGTACGTCACATACGTACACATGTTTCATATATACGTATGACGTAAATTACATATGTACGTTTCAGACGTACGTTACATACGTACTCACGTTTCATACATACTTACGTTACATACGTACTCACGTTTCATATATATTTACGTTACATACGTACGCAAGTTTCATATAAACGTATGACGTAAGTTACATATGTACGTTTCAGACGTATGTTACATATGTACTTACGTTTCATACATAATTACTTTACATACGTATGAACGTACGCCACATACGTACGCATGTTTCATATATACGTATGACGTAAGTTACATATGTACGTTTCAGACGTACGTTACTTATGTACTTCCGGCTCATGTATATTTACGTTACATACGTACTCATGTCTCATTTATACCTACTATCGATAGTTTCAAAACTATCGATAGTTGAAAAACTATCGATAGTTTCGAAGCTATCGACTGAAGGAGCACCTATCGATAGTATCGCCTGAAATAAAACTATCGATACTATCGATAGTTTCAGTCGATAGTTGGGAAAACTATCGACTGGACTATCGATAGCTGAACTATCGATGTTTAAGGAACACTAGTGTAAGCAAGCAAAAATTAAAGCCAAACGATTTTTTAAATGCCACCACAATGCAAAAATAAAAATAAAGCGACAGACGATACTTTAAATTAAGAATTTATCTAAAAATATTTCAGTGTACGAAGACTTTTGTGATATAAAATTTTTGTTACTTTTTGATTATTGATTTCTTAAAATTAAAGTTTTACTATGTTTTTAAAATATTTCATGTAGTTTTGTTAAGAATAGATTATAGATCTTATTATTCAATACTTATTCTGAAATATTAATTTTAATTAATGGATAGAGCCCTATTTCATTGAAAATCGTAAGTGTACGAACACTTCTGGGAGCCACTGTATGAGTTTTGTCCTACTAATTGAATCTTAGAGACCAATTCTAATACTTCTTTTAAGTTACGAATAAACATTATCTTTGTTTCTGATTCGTAATTGCTATTTTTCCTTCATTTGCCAGTAAAAAGTTTTCATAAAATTAAAAAAAAGATGTTTGGATTATTCTAAATTTCGGATTCCTGGGGTTATACTGTACTACTACATGAAAATTAATAGATGTCCCGTTTTGAGGGAAAAAATAAATGGTCTTCTCTATATATCTGTGGACGTGATCGCCTGTTGTGGCCAAACATGTCAGTTTCAATAAACCCAGAAATAAAATTCTTAATTCTTTCTTTCCTTCAGTCCGTTACTCCATAATTTTTTTCCCTCGATTTCAAACTGTTCCAAAGGGATTTTCCATCAAGTTGTTCCCTGCACTTGTGAAGAGGGCTTGTTCAAACCAATCAGCTTGTTGATTTTATGACTTTTCCCTTTGGGGAATTTTAGAAGAGGTTCGGTGGGTACGTGTTGAAAAAGGTTTCGAAAAAAAATCGCCTTTTTTTCACCTTTTAAATCCTTTCTTTTTGAAGCACAAAACTGTCTCATTTAAGTAGAAGAAATGCTTCTCTTTTTCTTGAAGGGAAAATTCAAGCATAATATTTTTTTTACAAATCGAGAAATAGATTTTTGAGAAGTGGAGTGCTGAACGTCCCAGGAAAGAATGACGTTTGGAATGTTTTTTCTTTTTTTTGTACAGCAAGGAAAATAAAAATAATTGTTGTTTTTATGCATTAAACACTTGAAAAAATAAATTGCTGTTTCATTTTTTTCCCGTTTTGCTTGGAGTCTAAATTATTTTTCTCGACTTTGAATTATATGCAAAGGATGTGAAATTACAAAAAATAGAATATAAATCCCATTAATTAATTTTCAGTTAATTATTTAATTAGTTTTTACATAATTTTCCACGTCTCAAATTATTAAAAAAATTAAGCAAAGATTTAAGCAAAAAAATTAAGCAATTTTTGAGTTAATAATTTTCTGTTGCAATTATATTTTACGAAGAAGCAATATTTCTTATGCTTGGCGCCCCTATATAGGGAAGTAATGCAAAATGAATAAAAACTTATTCAAATCTAAATTTATGCGAAATTTCTGACATAAAAACATATTCTTGCAATTGTATTTATTGATATATCTAAACTTATAAAAGGCAATGTTTGTGTCTGCGATGTCCAGACGAATCTATCGCACTTACAGCCATGAAATTTGGCACACAGGTAGTCGTAATGGTGACTCAATGCACTTCGAAATTTTAAAATTTAAGCTAGAAAGTTTTTTATTTAATGTTTTGTGTTGTTTTGGTTGATTTTTCGCACTAATTTGTCAATAGAATGGTTTGAATAATTGTATGACAAAAATAAATACACCATCGTAAAGAGCATGCGATTTCCGTTCTAATAAAGTTAGTTTTGAATTTTTAACCTAATTTACTGAATTTTGAGAAATTTTTAAAAAATAGTCAGTTTTGCCATCTAAATGTTATTTTTATTTTTAAATTTGTTGCATCCGACTTTCTAATAACACTATTATCTTCAAATTTTTTCAGCTTATAACTGCAATGGTTCTGTCGGATTAAAACAAGAACGGTTAAAATATCTTTTCCCGTTTTTTCTTAATCAGTTTTTTCCTGGGCAGATGAAAGTTATTTTTCTCGAGGGAGTTTTCTCCCGCGACACTCTTCCTGAACGCAGATGGCAATTTGATTGGTTGAAGGGGCAGGTGACGTCACTAATTGAATGACTGATTATTATTTTCGGCAGTATCTTAACGTATTTATTCATCTCGCATACTTTGCTTGCAGTATAATAATTTTCAAGTTGCAGTTTTTTATTATTGTTTATCGCGAAAAAAATAAGCGGGAAAACCAATAATGTGTATCTTTTGTTTTGATTTTGTTTTCAAAACTTTTTTATGTCATTGTGGGCGATTTTTTTTTTTTTTTTTTTTTTTCATTTTCCTGATTCCACGGGCAACGCCGTGTGCGTACTGCTAGTATATATTAAATGCAGCCGTTAATATTAACTGTTAAATAATTGAACAAACTTACCCGTTTCTACTTCATATTGCAAAAAAAACTGTTTTAGAGCTTGACTTGAAAATAAGAAAAGGATATATTATCGACTGAGCGCTTGACATGTGCTACCATCGACTGAATATAGAAGAAACAAATGCTCAAAAATGGTTTTTGTAAAATTTATGTTGAAGAAATTAATTCCTGTGAGTTTATGATGCGTTTTCATAAGCGTCCCTGAAAAAAGTGGTGCTATGTATTAATGCTTTAATTTGAAGCAATCAAGCCTTGAAATATTTCACAACGTGGAACGGAAAAACATGGGAGAAGTACAGTCGACTCTCTAGCCTAGTTAAATAAAAATGGCAGAAATATAGTAAACTCTCCATATTAGTTAAAAAAAACATCGCAAAAGTACAATAGACCCTCCAGCCTAGTTAAGAAACATGACAGAAGTACAGTAGGCTCTTCAGTTTAGTTAAAAAACATCACAAAAGTACAGTAGGCTCCTCCAGCCTAGTTAAAAAAAATATAACGGAAATACAGTAGACTCTCTAGATTAGTTAAAACACATCGCAAAAGTACGATAGACTCTCCAGCCTAGTAAAAAAACATGGCAAAATTAAAGTAGACTCTCCAAATTAGTTAAAAACACATCGCAAAAACACGATAGACTCTCCAGCCTATTTATAAAATATGGCAGAAATATAGTAGACTCTTCAGATTAGTTAAAGAACATCGCAAAAATACAATAGACTCTCCAGCCTAGTTAAAAAACATGGCAGAAATATAGTAGACTCTCCATATAAGTTTAAAAAAACATCGCAAAAGTACAATAGACTCTCCAACCTAGTTGAAAAACATGGCAGAAGTACAGTTGACACTCTAGTTAAACAAATAATTCTCCGTAATTAAATTAGGAATAATTTCCATTGTCAAGGCGTTGGTCAACTGCTTCAGTCCTCTTATATCCTGTGGGCATAAGGGTGACATTCACGAGCATTCCAGAGTCCGCAGTGGCCTGGTGGTAAGGTCTCGGGATCGAAGGGTTCCAGGTTTGAAACCCGATTCCCCTGAAGGTCCGCCGTGTATGTGGGACTGTTGCAAGCCAAATGATAGATAGTGAATCAAACGTCTTCCCTCTGGTGTGGTGCGGAAGTTTGGAGGAGGAGGTGCCAACTCAGGTGTCGTTCTCGTCATCTGACCGCTGTTCGCAATGACGAGGTCCGTCCAAAGAAAGCCCTCGTGTTGCTTCGGAGCGGGGCGTTAATATAGCTAAACCAAATCACGAGCGCTCCACTCCAAAACCAGTCGCTAGTGAGAAAACCCGACGATAATTGGATTTTGGAATTCCAAAAAACTGCTCCGTTTGGACTGCCGGGCCATAAACGCGAAAATACGTGGGGGAAGGCTCTCTCGCTCTAGAAGAAATCGGAGCAGGTGGGGAGTAGAAGCAAGTGCAGTGGGGATCGGAATGACCCGTTGCGGATGGCTCTGTGGTTTGGGCGGAGTGGCCCGAGATTGACCCACTTAAATGGATGGGCTGAAAAATGGAGTGAAGTGCCACCGTCCCATTTGCGTGTAGCAGAGCTATATCACTCTTAAAAGACAACGGATACCCTAATTATTTCCCAAAAGTTAATAACTTAATTAAAAATAGTTTGAAGAGTTTTTGTGTTCTTCTGGTAAATAGTTCGAATTTCTCTTACATGGATGGAGCTAGGGGTTAGGTTCTAGATGTTTGCTTTCTTTGATCAATTGTCTAGAACGTCTTTTTCTTGATTCTGGTTTTGAAAGAGAGTTGAATATTTACATTTTCTTTTTGTCATTTTAATGTTTTTGTTTTAAAGGAATTTGTTAAGTTTTTTCTTTTTTCCTTTTATCCGATATTCAGTTGTTGAACAAATTCAGGCCACATAAAGGAATAAATTTTGACTATGGTCATTCCTTTATACAGAAAATTTGTCCAGTTTAGAACTGCAATGGCGTGTGGTGTCCGAAGAAGTATCGTCATTCTGGTTCTTTTCCATTTTTCTTCCATTTTGATTATATTTCTTACTTTCTAGATTTTCTTTTATGTGTTTTAATTATTTGAGAATTTCTGTTGTTGAATACTATAGTTTTTGTTGATTAATTGTAGGAAAATTTTGATGATGAAATCACTTAATGCTGCTGCGTTGAGCGCGCATAAAGGTGTATCGTTATCATTATTATTATTGTTTACTTTTTCTATTTTTGTATATTTTTTCGTTTTAACTTAATTTTTGATTTTCTATTATTTGTTTTTTGTATTTTATTAGAAGTAGCTGCATGTGCGCCTTTCTGTACAATGTAAAAGAGTTTTAATTAATTTTAATTTAATTTCTATTAATATTTAATTTAATTTTTGTTAAATTTTATCGATTATAATTGTTCACTCTCCATACCTCATATCACTCTCTGAATGCCCAGAGAGTGATAAGAGGTATCGAGCGACCCATTATATTCCGAGAATAAGAAATAGACCAGTTAAATTTCAAGTCATCTGGAACAATCGCAGATTCTTCCATTACGACACCAATTCGATGCATTTGACTAGCAGTGTTCCTCTTCACAGGCGACCGCATCTGGGAATGCAATTAACATACCATTCCCATATGTGGGTGATCTGCTGTCGGTCGTCAGAGGAAGAAACGTCATAGTGGGGATCGGAGTGATCCGTAGCGGATGGGTTTCAGGTTTGCGCGAAGCGGGCATGAATGACTTACTTAAAATGGAATGGAGAGTCCACTGGGATGAAAATGGAATGGAGTGGAGAGCCGCCATACATTTGCGTGGAATGGAGCGTTCGTGAATAACATACAAAGCTCGGATTTCCCCCGGTCCGCGACCTATTCTTCTCTTTAGCCCATTAAGAATTTATGTTGCTTTCCTCGCCGTTAGATGATAAACATCTGATCATCCTAAAGAGCTCGAGCCGTCGTTATAAGGTCGTATCGATGTCGTCAAGTGTGGAATACGTTTGCCACTGTTTCTGGTTACGTCAGTTGTTCAGTGTGCGGCAGATTTTTTTAAAATTAAAGCCTCGAAAGGGTAATGAGGGAAGAGAAGAGAGCAATAATTTGAAATCCAGCATTTTATTCGCATCATACCAGTTAGCCTTTACCCTTTGAAATATTTCAAGCTCTCTAGTCTGTATAAACAACAGTGAAAATTGATCAACATTTCGTACGATGAAGTATCGATGAATGAAATTGCGAAATCAAAATTATTCAACAGCTTTCGTTACAATTCATTCTATAGCTCCATTTTTTGTTATTTCTCCATTCTATTTCCTATTGTTAATATCTGCAACTATGTTTCCACGCATAGAAAAGATTATTTATTTTTAGTGATGCCATTCTTACTAAATCAAAATATTACTGATATTTTATCTATTTATCTCCGACTTGCCACTCGCAATGCTTTAATTAAATTTTGTATCATTCCCTAGAAATTTTAATAACGCGCGAACAAATTATCTTTCGGGGGCTTTTAAAAATTGTTTGAAAGAGCCTGTAATTTTCCGAGAAGCTACGAGACTTAAAAATCGTTTGCTTCAACCGGTGATTTCATTTAAATTAAAAATAAAGTTGCAGACGATATGAGGATTTAGTGTTCTATAATATTTTACATAGAGGCAATTTTTACCTGCAATATATTAGACATGAAAGTACTTTCGCCGCGAGGAACGCCGGGTGTATCAGTTAGCACACAGCAAACCTGAACTTTAAAAAACGTTGTATTAAGTTCAATTGAACATAAAATGCTAAGGCAGATAGGGCAAGCATTTTTACCTTTTAAAGATTCCTCGTAAAAATTTCTAAGAAACACCACTGTGGATTCGAGGGAGTTCTAACAAAAGTATTTTCTCAGCAGAATTTAGAAGCTACTTACAGAAACAAGTTTTTATCCTACATTTATGATCTGTATAACCTGAACTGTAAAACTTACTTTAGCCGTAAAGAGAGGAATAAAAAAATTTACTGGTCTTTACCTAGAGAACTCTAGAGCTATAAATTTTGTCTTTACGGCCTTACTGGATTAAATAATCTCTTCGCCTTGATTTGTAACCTCCGCCAATAGCAGCATCAAAGTTCTGCTCACTTAACAACTGCTTCATTGACCAATCAGCTTTATTACATCTGAATACCAAAATAGTTGCGAACAGGTACGGTTATCGTCAGATCACTGGTTTTAAATATCGAGAATGTTGAATTATCATTTTTTATCATGAGTATTTATCACTGAGCATTGAAAACATGTGATTCTCTAGAATTAAAACAAAGTGAAAGTTTTTTAGGGTCTCTTTTTCTACAATTCATGGTTATAATCCTCAGTAATGCCATTAAAATTTATGATCCTCCGCTTTTAAGCATG
>BGPR01030129.1:0-18860 GCA_013235015.1 Araneus ventricosus
GGCAGATGCGCACAAGTCATTAACCATCAATCAATGAGCTGTGACAGTCGGTTGTGTCACTGAGAAGAATAAGTCTTCCTGCTTCATTATTAAATGCTAAATGAAATCTACTGGTGACAGAAAAGTACTAATCAAAGATTTGAACTATACAATGATACACGTAGATTTAATTGATATGTTTACTCACTCAAGAACAATTCTCTCAGATTTACATAACATACATTTTAAAATACCAATAACTTTAATTTCTAGATAAACAAAATCATATTCTTGCCAGTAGCTGTAAATTCTAGCAAACCTACACGAATCACAGACCGAAAACCTTTAGTGGATGACCAACAGTTGATTGATTAAGCGTTCATGTCTTGTACGCAAATACTACAAGTGTCACAATACTAAACGACGAGTGTACAGGAGAGGCTTGGGGGTTGTCAGGCGCTGAGGCCTACAAAAGACAGAAGGCGAACCCTTGAGAATAGAATTTCAGCAGCTCTCAGGCTGGAGTGGAAATTCCTGAGATGTAAGATTAATTCACGACTGCGTATAAAGGCAAACTCAGTTCGAAACAATAACACTAATTGTTTACCTGCGGCCAAGACATTGAAATTGAGCATTAACATTAAAGCCACTGCATACCCCCGACTTTGAACCCGAAGGGTTCCCTGTCAGTTGAATGGGTATACGTGGAAGGAAGTGCATTCCGTGCTCCTGTAGGGAGACATGGTTAACCTCACATCTGTCCTTGCTTCCTGTGTACAACTGCACTCATCCAAGAAAGCCTCTTTCCTCTGTTGCCTTTGGACGCATCGTACGGGGGTCAGGACAACTTAACGGAAGCAAGGACAGATGTGAGGTCAATCATGTCTCCATGCGGAAGCACGGTATGAACTTCCTTCAACGTATACCCATTCAAATGACAGGGAACTCCTTGGGTTCAAAGTCGGGGGTATACAGAGGCATTAATGTTAATGTCCTTGCTTCCGGTGAGTTGTTCTCATCCCCATTCGATGTGTCCAAAGGAAACAGAGGAAAGATGCTTTCTTGGATGAGTGCAGTTGTACACAAACTGGCCATAAGGGGTATCGATTGGGTTTACAGGGCCAAAGGGCATAATTTAATTTTGAAATGATGAATAATAATTAGTTATGGTATGGTATGTACAGAAAACAATTTTTGGAACTATATTTTAATTACTTGCTAAACCAAAAATGAAGAGTAATTTATAGCAAACAGTCGAAAAACTTCTTTCACTACAAGATTGAAGAAAATAACCCAGTTGTCTCGGTAGAAAGATACCACGTTCACCGCGAATTCTAAGCAAAACTCCCTCAATTTACCCTCTTAGCGCAAGATATTTTACGATATCTCCACAATGTTGGTACGATATTCTAAAGACAGCACAACACCGTAAAAATATCGCAAGAATATTTAAGCATCTTGTGCCAACAGGAGAAAGAGAATAGAGGAAATTTCGGGTTGCAAGAAGCTTCCTTTGACGAAAGTCAAGCTTCTTACAGAAAAATTTCCCAAGCTTTCTGAATCCATGCCGAGTATATAGCCCTTGAGAAAGTATTGTTGCAAAAATCTTTCTGTGGGTGGTGTAAACAGTCCAACACGCAGGATAATGGAGGATGAAGGTTCATTCACAAATGTGCAGGAAAACACGTAGCACAGGTAAAAGGAAGCGATAGATCGTGCACAGATTAGCAACGTAAACAGACAACAATTTGCAGGTAATAACAGTTCAGCACTTTGATATTTAGCAACACAAACAGTAAGCAAATAACTAATAACGACAATAACAGCACTTTAAATAGTTCACCGGCTTCCTAGCTCGAACTGCAGACGAAACTCCAAAGTCGTTCCAGTGGATCAACACACCCTCTCTGATCCAAGTGCGATCCTTATATATTTTCCCCCACAGGCCGTGACGTCACATGGAGTTTTCTCTCGCACATTCGAGCATATTTTCTTTCCTAATAGAGATATCGAGAAAGGGGTCGCATTATCTAGAATAATCGATTTGTCGCCAAAATAGTCGCTAAGTTCATCGCCAAGGTCAGGGGTCACGGAATGACCGCTGCCCGTTACTCCATGCTTACCCCTATAAAACTGCCTCCACAGCTATAAGATTGCTCTTTATATTTTTTCAATTGCTACTATTATAGTTCACACTCTCCCTATATATATTAATTTATATATCTTGTTCAAATTTTGCAATCGATTTTAAACTAACTTCCCGATGAGCTGGAGACTTGAAACTTTAAACATAGCTCAAAACTAGATGGCGATGCAATATTAATTCGCTTTCTTGTCTGTCTGTCTGCCTGTCATTTCATATTCTGCATGACGCATGCGCAGTACGTTTTTCATTATATATCGAAAACTATTAACATTACAGACTTGGTTCTTGGGTATATGGATGGCCCATGGGATCATCAAAGCACCCCTATATTTTAGCCCTATCCTTGCGCATGCGCAGTACATTTTTCATTATATCTCGAAAACTATTAACATTACAGACTTGGTTCTTGGGTATATGGATGGCCCGTGGGATCATCGAAGCACCTCCATATTTCAAAGATATCCTTGCGCAAGCGCAGTACATTTTTCATTAGATCTTGAATCACCTAAGTAGGAATTGACTTTAAAAAAAATTTTATAGTACTTGTTACCATTAGGGTTGTTTTCATAGTGGATGAAAAAATTCATACCTCATCAAATCGAGGGCCAGCTGCACTTCCAGCTGCTTCTTGGTCAGCAGGCCATCAAAGTTGTCCTTTTCGAAGTAGCTGGCATTGGACAGGTAGAGGGCGGTGACCATTCTCGGCGTGGACCGCCCCCAGCCCCAGAGGGCGTCGCGCTGCTCCAACAGCTGGCGAATAGATTTCTGGAGAACGTCGAACCGGGAGGGGATCCAGGACGTGTCGCCACGGGGAATGTACTTGCTAGGAAGAGTGCTGGAAGGCGTCTCAGTCGTTGTTGTCACGATAAATGGTTTGGGAGTGGTGGTCGTCGTTGTCAAATTCAGGACGGACGTCGTGGCGGTTGTTGAGTCAGTTTCAGTGTCTTCTTCGCTGGGATCATTCGACTCATACATGTAATCTGGAAGTGGTTGTTTCAAGAAATATTAAGATCGAAGACAGATAATGACAAGGAAAGACCATAACACAAGGAATTCTATAACGTACGAGGCGTGTCCGGAAAGTAAGTACCGTTTTGGAAGAACTCGCATAAAAAATGTTTTTTCAAAACAAAATTTATTTTTAAATGAAAGAGCATTTCATAAACTATTTTTATACATAGTTACTACCATTGTTCAGACATTTGCCATAGCGAGAAACCAACTTGTCTATACACTCTTCAAAGAAAGATGCCGCCAGTGAAGACAGCCACTGCTGAACACCGTTTTTTGCGTCGTCATCGCTGTCAAAGCGCCTACCTCTAAAATCACGCTTCAAGTTCAAGAACAAACCCAAGTTTCATCACCGGTCGCAATTTTGTTTAGGAATTCATTGCCCTCTTCACTGCATCGGGTACGAAATTTCAAAGCACTGCCAAGTCACTTCGTTCAGTGGACATCCGTAAGCATTTTCGGAACCCAACGGGAACACAATTTGAGATAATTTAAGCGATTTGTGACAATCTCATGCAAAACAGTTTTTGAAATTTGTGGAAACCCATCAAAAAGCATTCTTATTGTGAACCATCTGCTTTCACGAATTTTCTCATTCACTTTTGCAACCAAACCATCATTGACAACAGAAGGTCGCCCACTCCGTGCTTCGTCACGAACATTGGTGCGTCCATCATTAAATTGTCGAACCCACTTTCTAACCATTCCATCAGTCATTACATTTTCACCATAAATCTCTACAAGTTGGCGATGAATTGCAGCTGGCTTAACTTAACTTTCTTTGTATTCAAAAACCGTATTACAGAACTCCCTTCACAGTCGGCGGAATCAGCAATCGTCTTAAGCATTTTGAACGCTCACTAACACATGTAAACACAACACAATCCGGCTGCAATGGCGTCAGTGGACAGACAATGAACCAGAGACACGTGTGCACATGCGCGGAACTGTGACACTAGCGCTGCGGTGGCGGTAGAACGAAACGGTACTTACTTTCCGGACACGCCTCGTATTTTCACAAACGTTTTAAAGCAATCAATGGAAGTAGATTTCAACACGCTGTGCAAACATATTTGGGCAGTTTTATTGAGACGAAAGCAGCAATACCATCATCAGCAATACCCTAATATGAATGAACTCAAAGATACTTATATTCCACTCCGGCGAAGAATATTTCCCTTTTTTCAATATGATTCAAACAGTGGTGGCTTGTACATTAGTGCTGCAGAGCTGCAGCTCCCCCGAAATGTTTTATCAGTTTTTTTGCGTTTTCATTCTTATTTGCTTACTCTTCCACTTTGAGAGTTCGATGATCAATGAAAATGAAAACAAAAAGTAATAAAAAGCTGAATAGAAGAGAGAAAATCAGTCACGCTCATAGAAGGAAACGCACAAGAAATTACATTTATTATATTTAAAATAAACCTAAAAGGAAGTAATAGTGATTCTTCCGCATCTAATGGAAAAAGGTTAGCATTGGAAGTAAAAGATTAATTGTTAAGTTGTTGTTGGTAGAAAAAAAGTTATGCGAACTAGAAAAGAACAATTTCGGAAAAATAAAGAAAACACCTTCAATATTTCAAGCATTGAAATGATTCGGTGCTTTTTTATTTTTCTGTAATTCTTTTATTAACACGCTAATAATAAAATTACAGAATACACAGTATATTCTTTCAACATATCGGATATGTTAGAGCGCTTTACCAATAAGTTTTACAAAAATAAGAAAGTTCCAGTTGATGAAATAGAATAAGAAAATAAAAATTTATAACGACATTGCCAAAGGACATGAATGACAAGCTGAAATAATACGAACACAAATAAATTATGGAAATAAAAGGCTAAAAATATATACAGGGTGCCCATAAATTATTGTCGGAGTTGTCTGACCTCATATCTTTTAATTAAACAATATGATGGTTATTGTTATTACACGTTACTAAAGTAAACCTCAAAAAGTGATTTTAATAACACAAATAAAGTTAAGTAATTTCCACATGGCAGCCTTACGGGAAATTGAGCTCAGTCTCCATGCGTCTAGGTTTAGGTTAGTGAAAAACATGAAGTCTTTATACAGAAGCATTTAAGTATTTAAATATCTTGGATGAAATAAGAACAGCAACACTTATAAGAGGTGGAGGCTATCAGAAAACCTTCGATACAAAAGATGTGGCACACTTTCGTGGCACGTGACAACACATTAAGACTCGACTCATTTCGCAGCAGAGCACCGATGGGTTTCATGCGCGAGAAGTTACTTAACTTTGCTCGTGCTATTAAGTGTACTTGATGAACGCGTAATAATATGAGTCGTCAAGTCCTTTAATCGAGAGTAAATGAGGTAAGGAAATCCCGACAATAATTTATGGATACTCTGTATATACTGGGAGAAAGAATGACTCTAATTCTAGTAAACTTGTTCGTTAAATCGGTGAGGGGGCAAAAAACATTTAGTACAAAAGTTCAAAGAATATTGATTATAAAAGTTTAAAAAACATTAATTGCAAAAGTTTAAAGAACATTGATTACAAAAGTTTAAAGAACACTGATTACAGAAGTTTAGAGAACATTGATTATAAAAGTTTAGAGAACATTGATTAGAAAGGTTTAAAGAACATTGATTAGAAAGGTTTAAAGAATACTGATTAGAAAGGTTTAAAGAACATTGACTATAAAAGTTTAAAGAACATTATTATAAAAGTTTAAAGAACTTTTAGCACAAAAGTTTGAAGAACTTTTAGCACAAAAGTTTAAAGAACCTTGATTACAAAAGTTTAAAGAACCTCGATTATAAAAGTTTAAAGAACACTGATTACAAAAATTCTAAGAACTTTTAGCACAAAAGTTTAAAGAACATTGATTAGAAAGGTTTAAATAACATTGATTAGAAAGGTTTAAAGAACATTGATTAGAAAGGTTTAAAGAACCGAAGTGCAAAGCCGGAGGGAAAGCTGTTTCCACCTACCGCAGTTCTCCTCGTCCTCCCCGTCCTGGCAGTCCGGCATGTCGTTGCAGCGTGCCACCTTGGGGATGCACATGCCGTTCTGGCACTGGAAGTAGCGGGACTCGCTGCAATCGTTGATGTTGCTCGGCCCTGCGCAGAGAGAAAGGCGTCTCGTCAGACATTCACTCTCATTCATCTCATAAAAGAAACATACCCCTTCAGACCAGTCTGGTGTCCGGTAAACCGGACATCAACTGCTCCTATTGATTCAATAATTGATGAAACTATATGCTGTTTTGACGCAGACTTACGTCTCTAAATAGTGATCCAATGGTATGTCGGGAAAGGAAAAAATTATGATGCTTTTTACACGCTAAAGTTAAACGCTTATAGTTCCGCAACCAAATAACATAGAGGGTTGGTTTTAGATTAATTTAACAGAAAAAGGTGGACACTGAAGATTGCGAAAATAATTTTAGAATTTCGAATTACGGTTTAGTCACAGTCGAGTCGCAAAGTTGATGAAAATCACGAAGAATTTTACATAGATAGTCACATAGTCACATAAGACTAATAGTCACTATAGACTATAGAGTTAATAGTCACATAGAGCTACTTTAGTTACAGAAAGACACAGTTGAGTAATGTAAGTAAGTCTACGCATCCTCAATCCCGAAAGCCTCCCGTGGGTTACCAAGAATTTGATTCGTTTCTTATAATACTATAAAGCATTTTTCGTTTCAGAAATGGAATCATTTCATTTATTAAGTTTTTTCAAAAGAACTCCAGAAAATCTTTACAACTCTTCACCGAATGGGTACTTTCGTCAGCCAGCAAATGTCCTTAATTGTGAACAAACACTTGAACCAGAAGCGAAACGATTTTCCGTTCAACCAAGGCGCAAATGTCATAATTGTGAAGACAAACGCGAATAGCAAACCCGATTTTTCCAAATTAATAGTGCAAATGTCGCCAATTGTATAGACCAAACGCAGGCAAGGACGCAAAAGCAAAACGGAATTTTCAGATTAATGGTACAAATGAAATTGTAGACCAAACGCAGAGCCAAGTCGCCAGAAACGAAGCGATTTTCGTTAGCCGGGCGGGAATGTTCGTCGCCAATTGTGAACAAACCTGTTAAGTCATAGAGAATGGTTGCCAGAGAAATTTGGCGAATTCTACATTATTTAATTTTCGACACTTGACTAACGGAAAAAGCACCCAAAATGGGTTGATAACGAATTTTGCACATTTCAAACAACTTCTGCATTTAATTCCCTTTTTTTTTTACCATATAAAATTCCACGCAGTATTTCATTATCAGCACGACCATTTTACAGTGAAATTTCTGTGATTGTTTCCTCGTTTCTATTTTGAATATCCGGTATTGTCGGATGGCGGACATAGAACCTTTAATTTTTCTACCTACAGACCCCAGAATTCATTCTGAGATACCTTTGCAGTGAGTCCACAGAGCACCAAGGGAAAGCATCCTCCATTTTTCTTAATTTCCGACTAGGTAAACCTGGATATTACAGTTGCCGACCTGCTTCTCGCCAGATCTTCTTAGCGCAATTTCATCACATAAAATCATAAAATACTATTTTTTAGATGTACAGTACGCTTTCCTTCTCTTGCGCATGCGTCACCACCCTGAAAAGCGAGAGATTGAGGACAATGCCTGCAGCATTTCAATTATTATTACCAGACAGAATTACGAACTTAAAAACATTCAACGACTTCGCTTTCAGCATGGCAGAATAGTGTAAGCTTCCTTATTCATTTGAGAAACAGAAACACACAGAATAACATACACGGGCACTATTGAACCGATATTCATCAATTCAAACGAAGTTTTATTCAAATTCAATTTATCGATCAATTGCATCGAAAGTTGAACAAAACAGCCCAATCAGAAACGTGACGCAATATAGCCCGATAATGTAAAACACCGATGAAAGGATCAATTTTTTTGCGCATGCACTTACCACTCTGTTAAAACATCTAGACACCAACCGACAAATGTTCTCTCGTCTTAATTCCAGCGAGTAAAGAGTTAGCGATCTAAGGAACAGAAGTAGGCGAAAGGCACCGTCAACTCAAGGTTAACCTCAAACTTCTCGAAAGGGATGATAGGAACTAAATGTGATCATTAAAAAATTGCTCTCATCAAAATGAAGGAGGTAGAGACACCATGCCACATAGATAGAGTTCTTACTTGAAAACGAAGCAATCCTCCCAAATCAGGTTCTAAAATAAGTTTTGGAAAGAATGCGACCAACAGATTTTTTGCAAAGCGTTCCTACGCAAAATATCTTCCGTATTTACAGTGATTCGTTTGAAGTACAATTTATTTCAAGAAATCTAGTTCGTGCATTGATGTCATCAGCCTGAAAAAAAAGCGTTTCAAAATGATGCACCGTCTAGAATGGCGTAAGAAGCTCTTTCAGACAAAGGGACCCTCACTTGGGAGGCAGAGACAGTCTGAAATGGGAAGGATAGATAAAAGAACACTGATTGCAAAGGTTTAAGAACTTTTGCACAAAAGTCAAAAGAACATTGATGATTATAAAATGAGACATTGATTAGAAAGTTTAAAACATTGATTATAAAGAGTTTAGCACTGTATTACAAAGTTTAAGAACATTGGATTATAAAAAATGTAAAGAACATTGTTATAAAGTTTAAACAACATGTTATAAAAGTTTAAAAACTTTTAGCACAAAGTTTAAAGAACATTGATTAGAAAAGATCAAAGAACATTATTATAAAGTTAAAGAACATTGATTATAAAGTTTAAAGAACTGATTACAAAGTTAAGAACTTTTAGCACAAAAGTTTGAAGAACGATTGATTATAAAAATGTAAAGAACATTAGATAAGAGGCTTTGAACAGCACTGATTACAAAGTTTAAAGAACGATGATTATAAAAAACATGATAAAAAAATGTAAAGCATTGGGTTATAAAGTTTAAAAACATGATTACAAAAGTTTAAAGAACTTTTAGCACAAAAGTTAAGAACATTAGATTAGAGAAAATGATAAAAGAACAGTGATTATAAAATTAAGAACATTGAGTTAGAACAATGAAGATTTAAAGAACACTGATTATAAAGTTACTTACAAAGAAACTTTTTAAACACAAAGTTTGAAGAACTTGATTATAAAATGTAAAGAACATTAAATTACAAAAGTTTAAAGAACGTGATTATAAAAGTAAGAACATTGATAGTAAAATGTAAAAATTTATTGATTAGAAAAGGTTCAAAAAACTGATGACAAAAGTTTAAGAACTGCACAAAGAAGTTTAAAGATCATTGATTATAAGGAAATCTTAAAGAACAGTGATTAAAAAGTAAAGAACATTAAATAGAAAAATTTAAAGAACAGTATTAGAAAAGTTTAAGAACACTGATGACAAAAGTTTAAAGAACTTTTAGCACAAAAGTTTAAAAAACATTGATTATAAAAATGTAAAGAACATTGATTAGAAAAGTTTAAAGAACATTATTATAAAAGTTAAAGAACACTGATTATTAAAGTTAAAGAACGCTGATTACAAAAGTTTAAAGAACTTTTAACACAAAAGTTTAAAGAACATTGATTATAAAAATGTAAAGAACATTGAACCTTCCGTATTTTACAGTTGATTCCGTTTGAAGTACATTTATTTAAGAAATCTGTTCGTGCATTAGATGCATCAACCTGAAAAAAAGCGTCAAAATGATGCACAACGTCTAGACTGACGCTTAAGAAGCTCTTTTAGAAAGCAAAGGGTCCCTCACGGGGGGGGGAGGCAGAAGGAGGAGTCCTAGATAAGTAAGGGGGTAGTTATTGCTTCCCTGGTGGGCATAGTTATTGTAGGAGTTCAAGCTATCTCACTCCGATGGCGGAACGTACCTCCAGTATCCGATCTGCAGTGGCGACCGTTCTTCAAGTGACCCTGGTCACCTCGTCAGAGTGGGGGCAACTCTGCTTGCAGTTAGAGAGCAAAAGGTTAAAATGCAGGTGCACATCTGAAAGTGTTACTCACGTTTCGCTTCGCTTGGATCAAACGTCCGGCAGTACTTCTCGTCCGAGTCGTCGAAGCAGTCGGGAGGTCCGTCGCACCACGATGTCCGATCCACGCACTGACCGCTTTCGCAGGGGAGCTCTTTGTATTCGCATTTGGCTGGGGGAAGAAAAACAGACATTCAATCATTTCTTTCTAAAAAAAATGCATAGAAAGATATGCGAAACGCATAAATTCTTCTAAAATTCAAAAAGAATAAATCAGAATGACTTCGCTAGTAATTCTGTGAACGCTAGACCGCGACTCCCCGAAGGAAACAACAACAACAAAATTAAGAACTGCTCTTCTTTAAAGGTTTTGCCATTTCTTTTCCGAATGCGAATGATTTACCCGAGTCTCTGCTTTTATCAGCATTCACAAAATTACAGCTAAATGTCTGCTTTTAACAGTATTAATAAAAGTGCAATTAAATGCAACATTGCCAAAGTTACAACATTATCAAAAGAGACTTCGCCTCGCTCGCTCAGTTATGCCTTCGGATGAATGAACTGGATGCAATTCTCAGACTGTATTTTCCATTTTACTTTCTCTGCTATTTATCTCAGCATTTCCCAATTTTGAATCAATTTATGCTCTTTTAACGTAAATTGTTATTAGTAATGAAATACTGAATTAGATTTTAGCCTTAAGATTCCTCAATTTTTCGTTCATGTTTCTTCAGTCAGAAACTCATGCGATGCCCCCGAACAAATAAATCTGACCGAAGATAAAAAGCGGTCATGGCTCATGAATTAGAAACAGAACAAACAATTTCACTTTCATTTTCCAGCCTATTGAAATGATTGTAAAGGAAAAGTCAACGATATTTTAAAAATTAAATACGTTAATTTAACCATCATTATACTGAGAGAGTCATGACCTTTTCAAAATTTCAAAACTTTCTCTTCATGAAAGAGCTACGCCAGTCACAGAAACAATTGATTTCGTTTTGTTCAGTTAGTTTTTTTCATGATGAAAGAACCTGCACGTTACGAAAACACAGCACCTAAATGAACTAATTCACGGTTCTACTAAGATTGTGAGCAATAGTTTTAAGAGTTACCTTTGGTGGACGAAACACTTTTATGCAACGTGTTTTAGAAATATGATACCGGTAATGAATGAAACGCCGGCATTCTATAGAATGCCTTGGCAATTTTAGGCAAAGTATGAAATCTGAGAATTATTTGAATATAGTATACACTTTCCCTAGGCGGTGTATGTAATACCTAGGCATTCTATAGAATGACAAAAGCTATTTGGGAAAAGCATGAATAACAGGTCATGACAACGCTTTTATTTAAAATAATCTCACAGAAATACAAATCTTATTTAGAAAAAAATAATAAAAGAATGCCATTAAAATCTTTTATTCAGATCAAGTAAGGGAAAATGAAAGTTATAGAAAACAAAGTTTACGCCTTTCTCTTTAAAGAAGAGATATAAAATAGGAACCTACTTATCGTATCTAGAAAGGGAATCATTTTATTTTAAACTTCATTTCTTATAAAATTGAATCGACGGTTTGTCATCTGGGATTGTATAGAGTGCCTAGGAAATGAGCTAAATATTAATCGTTTCATGATTTGTCCAAAAATGCCAAGGCATTCTATAAAATGCCGCATTTCAAACTTTGCCGGTAACAAATATAATACCACTTCAGTGTCATTCGCAAGAAGGGGAGCTTAACGTACACGTCTTACGAACTGAAGTTCAGTGATTAAGGTCAAGTTTATTGAGATAAATTTACAGTAATTAACGAATTCATGGACGTATTCTGAAAAGTTTGAAAGGACAGTCGGACAGGATAAGGGCTTTGAAAAAAGACAGTCACTGACTGCAGAAAGGGAACAAGTCACAAAACACTCTTTTTACAGGACACATAACCAGCGGGAGTGTTCTCACCTACACTTTCTCGTATATTTCCCCCCAAAAAAGTTGCCGTTTCCCCTTCCCCCGCGTGGCTAAAAAAATTCGAACCTATTGTTACCCAGAATCCAATGACTATCAGAAGGTTTTTCATTATAGTGCTTGAAAAATATCTAGGCAAAGAATGAAATTCAAAGAGATGCGTAACGATTTTCCTCTCTTACCGGCTCAAGGACAAACTGACGTAATTCGCTACTCCGTAATGAAATTCCTCTCCGTTCTTCCAGTACGCATGCGCGTGGAAAGTAAATTATACGGACCGACAGACAGTCAACCCTTTGACGGATTTGGCCCAAAATTTTATACGGACCTACATTCATGACGATAAAACTGTGTATAAAATTTTATCCATCTGGCTTTTCAAGTTTTTGAGTTATAGCGTTCGCATGACCTCGAACATACAGACATACAGACTTCCCGTGGACGGATTTTATTCAAAATTTGATAGAAACCTTCAAATTATGTTTAAGCACCACATACCGAATTTCATCCCCGTAGCTCTAATAGTTTTCGAGTTATCGTGTTCACAGACAGACATAATTACCAAATTGTATTTTTCGGACTCGGGGAGGTCTAAAACGTGGAGATTCGTGAAAATCTCGAGTTCGAATTTTTTGACGATTACAATGCTCTCTCTTTGTAAACTTCGTATACGAGAAAGTAAAAAAAAAATTCAGTGTCGTTCCTGATAAGAGAAATTTAATTTTTTTCTAAAAGTATGCAGCTGTCTTCCAATGCGCATTTAGTGTACATTTTTGATTAAAAAACATAAACATCCTCCTTTTAAAAAAGCTTTGCGTTTTGGACTTGTTCAGATTCTGCAGTTAGCGATTCATGTGAGGTTCCAGCAAAGATGCAAAGGCATGTGTAACGCATTCTTTCAACGGACCCCCAGAAGTAGTAATGGCCTGCTAATTGCATTCCCAGATCCGGTCCAAATGTGCAGACGGATACTGGCGGTCAAATGATCGAACGTGGTCAGTGACGCGCTGCGAAAGTGCGTGGAAGAATTCTGGGATTGTTCAAGATTTGTCCTAAACCTAACTGTGAGTTTTCCTCGAGGCCTCAGATGAATTCTGGCAAAGTCTCTGTCCAGACGTGTGTCCAGCGGCAGGGCCTAATCTCTAAGAAAGAAATAAAACTTTCCCACATCCTTCTATTCCTCCCTTTGAAACTGCATGTTGAACAAAGTTTTATGCTTCCTTATACCAACAGTCTTCTTTAAGCAATTAAAGATTTATTGGCAACTTTGAGTAAAATCCATTTCAAAAAGTTCCAGAAGCTCCTGTGTTTTGTATAAATTTAAGCGCACGCTTTATTTCTTTTGAATATTATTATTCAAAATGGCCGCCTTCGCCGACCAGTTGTTCGCCCGTAATATTATTAGCCTGTAGCTTTATACTTGCAACTTAGCGAAATAAAATGGAGGTTGCAAAGGCTGCGGACATCTGAAAAAGTTTTATTTTGCAATATATCTCGAAAATGGAGGTTGGCATGCGACCATTGTTGACATAACTAGACGCCATAAGATTTTATATGCGATAAAAATTGTCGAAATCGGTGCAGTGGTAGGGCTGGGAGACCGTCTGATGGTTTACTCCGTGGAGAATGTGGGGAGCAGGAGATCATTGACGACATATCTAGACATCATAAGCTTCCTTTTGAAATTAAACTTACAGAAATCAGCAGAGTGGTTATCGCTGGTGGACTGGTACTTTGGTTTTGCCGTTTATTTTAGATTTTAACAATAAATTAATTTGTTTGCTAAAATTGATTTTCTTCGTGTCAACATAACGAACCCACACTGGGCGAATGCAACTTATAATCCTGTACTCAGAAAGCAGATAAATATTTACTCTAGATTGCTGCAACCGAGCGCACTCAATAACTACCTCTCTATACCGGGTACGCTACACACGATATCTAGTTTCACGCTGATGGAGGTATATTCAAGGCGATGATGCCATTTGCAGTGGCGTAGTGAGGATCAGTGGAGCGCAGGTCATAATATGATTTTTTCATCGCCAGCAACTTAGCTTGTCACGCCCGGGGCATTCATTTTCCCCCTCACTCATCGCATTCGACTTTACAAAATTACATAAACGCGTTAAGGTTTTGACACAATGGCCAGTGGCGTGGTGAGAGTAAGTGTCGACCGGAGAACAGCATGGTTTTTTATTTATCCTTGTCGTCATCATTGGCTAAACAAGCAAAAATGGCGCCAGGGGTGAGAAATCACCCGTGCTTCTACTTTAATCTTTATCTATTCTATCATATACTACTTTAAAAATAGCATAAACGCAGCAACGCTGTGACTCCATGGCGCCCGGGGCAGCTATAGTCAATTGCACCCCGGTCGCTGCGACACTGGCCATTTCACATTTTCATTTCCAAGACCCACGCCGCCCAGCTCGCGCATTCTGTTTAGAACCGATAATGGAAGGCGGGGACAAAAACAAACAAAATAAAGAGGGGAAGCAAAAAGAGGGGCTAAAAAATGGCACACATTCAATAAAAACACTTATACCTTAAGCATATTGGCTTTCGCAGAAGGTTAGGCGCCTGTAAAATTGAATTTAATGCGACGTAATTGGTTTCTAAGATCGATTGGCATTTGATTGTTGGAATTCTAATTTTCGGTTGTCTTTTTCATAGTAATAGTTTATAATCTAATTAACTTTATGCATTTCATTGTATGATTATTAATTAAGTAACATTATATTTATATTTAATTTTAATTATTGGTTTAATGGGTATATATACTGAAAATGTTATTTGAGTTTTAATTGTTTGTAAAATATTTAACTGTATATATATATATATACATCAAGTTGTACAGATATCAAATCATCTCAATACAATGGAAATAATTTTACAGGATACAGCCAATCAAATAAAATAATCATAATCCAAAGTAATTATTTTAGTGGCACAACACAAGCGGAATAAAAACAATTTCTAAAAATAAGTACAGAAAAAATATATCTGAACCAAAGCAAAAAACTCAAGGGTCATCCAACGTATCAATTGCAAAGATCACCCAACAGGGAATCAAAACAAGAGTGGCCTTCAGAAAAAGCATATTAGTAAATAATGCATTATATTATTCAGCGCACTGCGAACAAATAAGAAAAGTATATTTCTTACATGCATGTCTTTAACATTTTTTACAGTAAAGAATCATCAATATAATAATCGTTATACAATTTGGATAGAGAAAAATACTACTTCTAATTTTCTTAAGTACACTGGAAATCATTTTTTTTAGAAATCCAAATAAGAATTCTGCTAATCTTGGCTTTATCTTTAGATCCAATAAATTTAGGGCGTAATATACTTTTATTTTTCAGGATAGTTTCTACTTATGTAATAATATTGTAAACTTTCCCTCCAATAGTTTTTGTGAAAGTGGATAAGACTTTGACTGACAACAGTTACATTACGTCCAGAATAATATAACTTTTGCATTGGTCTCTTGATACTTTACTTATACTATTATCCAGTTTAAAAGTCTTGTACCCTCAAAAATCTTCAATGTTCTTCAATCCATTTGTTTCCGCACTCAAACTTAAATACCGAGGCAACATTATTTTCCTGTCCCTAATACGGTTGCTCAAGTGAACAAAGAAACCTGACGCGAGGACGCGCAAGGGGGTGTTTCACATCCCTGATGGTGAATTCCAATAAAAAAATAGAAATTTTTCTTGATACACGTTCTGTCTGTTGCATGTGAGCTTAAAGGCAGATAGCATAGATTTGACTCATTTCAAATAAAGGGAAGTCTATATTTTTCACATTTTACGTAGCGTGGGGTGTCGGGCACCCCTTTGCGCGTCCTCGGGGGTTAAAACGAAATAAATACGGAGGGAAAGATCGACGATTGGTAATAAAGTAAACAACCGGATTATTATGAATCAATAAATTAATATCTACATTAAGAATAAACTCCCTGCCTGATATTCGCCGACACTGGCCATTTGAGAAGAAAATCTGAAAACGCTCTATTTTGACAGGAAGCGAAGCGATTCTCCGGGCTGCCTCTTGGCACCATTGTCAACCACTACTACTCCAAGGCCACGGCAGCATCAGCGCTAATCAGATGATCAACAGAATCCACAGAGACAACGGAAGGAGAGACCGCTTAGTCAGCCCGAGAGACCATCGTCTTCGGGGAGAGTCTGGGCCGTGAAAGGGCCCCGTTGTGCGCCGTGGAGAGGCGCCGCTGCGGGTATTGGATGACAATACAAACTCAAGTGTCGA
Organism: Araneus ventricosus; assembly: GCA_013235015.1. Taxonomy (NCBI): domain Eukaryota; kingdom Metazoa; phylum Arthropoda; class Arachnida; order Araneae; family Araneidae; genus Araneus; species Araneus ventricosus. The sequence goes on from BGPR01030129.1 coordinate 16,322, forward strand.
GTCCTGAGTGTTGCTCCTAACTGACGTCGATCGCCGTGACAGCTTCAAGGAGGGAAACAAAAGCGGGCTTTTCTCACGCCTCGGCTCGGCTGGGAAAGCAGGTCCAGGGGGAATCTTCGCCTCGGAACAAGAGTTGGAAGTCGCCACGGAAAGTGAGCGAGTTGGTTGCCAAACCGACCAGGCGTCTCTTGTCAGAAAAATAGATGCCAAAATTGTTTCAAAACATAGAGATAAATAATTCTTGCAGATTCGAATATTAATTTCTCGACTAACAAAACAAGTAATATAAAAAAAATTTTAATCAATTCCTACTTTAATAATTAATAGTTTTCGAGATATAATGAAAAACGTACTGCGCATGCGCAAAGATATGGTTAAAATATGGGGGTGCTTCGATGATCCCATGGGCCAACCATATACCCAAGAACCAAGTCTGTAATGTTAATAGTTTTCGAGATATAATGAAAAACGCACTGCGCATGCGTCATGCAAAATATGAAATGACAGACAGACAAGAAAGCGAATTAATATTGCACTGTCATCTAGTTGTGAGCTATGTTCAAAGTTTCGAGTCTCCAGCTCATCGAGAAGTTAGTTTAAAATCGATTGCAAAATTTGAACAATATATATATATATATAGGGAGAGTGTGAACTAATAGTAGGAATTGAAAAATATATTTCATTGGCTTCGTGCATATAAGTCGATGTAGAGGGAAAACTGAATCCTTAATCAAAGTAACAGGAGCAAACACATTCTTTAAGGTATTATTTTTACGATAAGAGTTCACAGAACGTCAAAAAAGAATATATTTTCTTATATCCTAATCCTCTGTGAAGTATATGAGAGAAAATGGCGTAGAGAAGGAAGTGATGCCAGCCGTTGTTCCTTTTCTCTTCAAGCTTAACGAAGCTATGTTAACCGTATTAAGGGGAGTCAGTACCCCCATACCGAAAACACTAAATTGCGTAAATTCAAACACCATTTTCTAAAAATATATAAACGACATAAATATGAAATTTTCTACAGATCGTGACATTTATCTCATTACTGAAGTAAAATTTCTCATAATTCGTGCTTGGTTTTTAAAATTTTGAATCGAATGTCATTCTGAATTTTTGCAAATAGTGTCGTTTTCTGGCACGAAAGAAGCTCTATTAATATTTTTGGAATGGCACAAAAATATCTCTCCAGTATATGCATTCATATGTTTGGAATATGTGTTAAGAATTTCAAGAGTTCTAGAATGTTTTGGCATTAAGTGTAGGCGCATGCACATACCTTATCTAGTGTTTACTGAGGCCATTTGAGTTCCTTCATGGTATTCTGAGGAACTAAATTTTCTGAGGGAATTAAAAAAAACTCATAGCATCTTAAAATAAAAGAAATTGATAGACCAGAATTATTCGCCAACACCTGCAGTTCAAATTCACTTTTACAATTCCTACAACTAACACACTCTATAAAAAATATGTGTAAGAATATTCAGTCTATTATGGCGTTAATAATGCCTTCATCCGCATTATCAGACGGAAAGCTGCCATCAATGTCAAGAATCCCCCTTCCTTTTCCGCAAGAAGTCACTGTCATATCAGGTAAAACGTTTTCTACACCAACACTTACACTTCTAGTACAGGAGTTCCCAACTCTTTTTTCCCCCGAGTACCCCTTGATTAATCCTTATATTTTCGCGTACCCCTTACTGTTATATCCTCCCCACCACCACCAACAACAACCATCCGTCTATGTAAAGAAGTTTTTATCAATAACACTGTACAACATGAAAAATGTCCTTTAAATGGAAATATGTGTTTCTTTTATATTTTTCAGAAAACACAAACATCAAAAATATTTTTGGTTGTTGTCCTCTGTAGGCATGTCGATTTTGTCGCCTTGATAACAGGCCACGAAGCAATATTCAGCTAGCATACTATTCCATGTCCACTGGACAACGCCAAAACATAGAGATGTCCGGAGAATCTTTCTCATGCTACATCACATTCCAAGGTTTAAGGAAAGAAGTTACAGATGGAGTCCAAAACGTGGTAGTTTTAATGAGTATTATTACAACCTATACCGCGAAAGCATTTCACCATGTCACTCAATCAAGATCTTCTATAGTTTTCAGCTTGCTTATTTCCAAAGAAAATGTAAAATAGACACTGATTTGAATGCAGCCAGACTGACAGTTTTTTTTCAAGCTCTTTCATCACGAGATGCTTCTTTAATTTGTATGGCGATAAAAACCCCTCTTTTTACCTTGTCTCACTTAAATGTTTGAATTTGTTCCTGAGATGAAAGAAAGTCACCTTCTCTGCCTAGAGCTTTACAAATATCTTTTCATCAAAACGAGTTTATGTGTGCAATAGGTGGAAGAAAGACACACTGCGGATTCACAAGTGGATTTCATGTGATATTAAGTTTTTGTGCCAGAATGAATTTTTTCTTGAGGCCACTTTTACGGATGTGGTTTTGCGGATTTTTTTTGGAAAAATGGTGCGTGGTAAACAAAAATAATTACAGATTCGTTATTTTCATCCA
>BGPR01030130.1:0-18860 GCA_013235015.1 Araneus ventricosus
TATATACAAACATACTTTCCAAATTTGCAATATATAACTGGGGGACAGGATTATCTACGACACCGGTTGAAAGATGACAACCTTGAACAAGCTCGAAAGGCAATTTTGTCCCTACAATAATAAATGTTGATAATTGAAAATACTGTTTTATTATATTTTGTGCAAAATAAAAATCATTCACTAATTTGCTATATTGATAACGCAAAGCATTAAAAATACTTAACAAACTTGTTTAATTTGCACAAATTTTATTATATTCTAAAATATTTCCCATTTTAAAGAAAGGTCGTTAATAACCTAATAAAAATGTTTAAACATTTGCGTTAACGCATATTTAGTTTCCTATCTTATATTAATTTTCATGAGAATAAAAATGAGCTTGATGCAGTATAGATGCACTATTTCATTAAAATCTTCCTTTATGCAATTTGTCAGTATTCGGAAAATATATTTACCAGATTTCGAGCGAAAAATAAAAAACAAGGCACAAAATAAATAAAATACAGGTGAAGAAACTCCCAAAGAATCCATTGCATAAAAGGATTGGCCACCTTATTTCCTTCTACCTGAAAAGCCTTGCTTAGAAAAGCGTTAAAAAAGCATCTCCCTAAGCCTCGAAAAGTCTTTCTAATGGGCTGGCGCTTATTTTTTCTTTTGGCGAAAGAACCATTATCCGTCGCCAACCCATTCGTTTTCACTCCAAGTAGGAAACTTGTGGGGGATTTTATATCTAATTTTTAACCAAACAAATTTCGCTCCCGCTTCTTATTGGCTCTGAACTTGGGTATTGTTGAGGTTGGGTCGTTCGATTGCAAGGGTAATGGAAAAGAGAAGAAATGATGTGTGCTGAGAACATAGAAAACGTCTCGTCGATGTCTCTCTTTTCAGAGAGTATTTTTTTTCTAGAATTTTCTGTAAAAGAATTCGGGATTTTAATAAACACATCATGATTGGTTAAACCCTTAACAGCTTTTCCAGAGCACCTTCCGTGCAAAGAATTATGTCATTTTAAAACTTATAATTTAAAATTAAGTCATTCATAGACGTTACAACTCGATGCAAAAATGATTGGTAATTCATTAACATCTCAAGTGTTATGTGGACATGTAGTTGAATCAGTACGAAAAATGCATCTCAAAGCAGAACGAGGGCCATCTAATTAGAGAGTGCACAAAAAACTATACTGTTATAGTGTTAGAGAACTAAATTTCTTTAAAGACTAAATCGCGCAGTGGCATTGTGGTCTGGCTTCGACTTCGTAAATGGAGAATCGCAGGTTCGAGTCCTAATTCTCCACTGCATCTGGATCTACAGCATCTGTGTGTCTGACGCATGTTAATAACGCTATACAAGAGCAATTGCGATTCCATTTCAAAAATTCTGAAAACTAGTGTCGTGTAAATTCCTACATAATTCGAATAATTTAGAAAATAAATGTGTTGCGCATCCATACATGCATATTGTTACGAACATGAAAAGTCGCTTCCCCGCAATGTTAGTCTTATGGTTGGGAAGAGAGTTTTACAGAGGTAAGTATGGGATGTCTGGCAGCATCCAGGCCTGGACCCCTGACCTTGGCGCAAATCTGGCGACTTCGGCGACGAAATATGGGATCTCAAAGATGCTGAAAGTCTCTCGATATCTTTATTAGGAGAGGAAATACGCTTGAATGTATTAGATGATTCCATGTGACGTCACGGCCTGCCAGGGGAGACAATATAAAGAGTGCGCTTGGATCACGGATTGATTGAATGTTGATCGACTTTGAACGTGTTGATCGACTAGGATCGCCTTGGAGTGCGAACGTCTTTGGAGTTCTATCCGCTGTGCGAGATAGTAAGCTGTTAGACGCCGAGCGTGATTAATGAGAGAGTGTTGATCGACTGGCACGACTTTAGAGTTTCTTCTGCAGTGCGAGCTAGAAATCTGGTGAGCTGAGCGCTAGTGAAAGTGCTGTTATTGTCGTTATTAGTGATTTGCTGACTGTTTGTGTTGCTAAATCTCAAAGTACTGAGCTGTTATTACCTGTGAATTGTTGTCTGTTTATGTTGCGAATATGTGCAAGATCTATTGTCTCCTGTTACCTGTGCTTGGTGCTTTCCTGCATATTTGTGAATAAACCTTCATTCTCCATTATCTTGCATGTTAGACTGTTTACACCACACACCCACGGTAACAATTTTTGTAACAATATTTTCACCGGAGTTTTACGAATTTGCTCAGAAAATTAGTTTGATTTCTCACTTGAACTTCATATAGCTTTAAAGTTTTAAATCTTTAAAATATCTTTATGATATATTTCTTCAGAAATATTTCTTCAAAAAAAATTTTCAGAAAGATAGTGAATCTCTAAAAAGATTCGGAAATTCAGGATTTGAAAAAAAATAATAAATCCGGAACACAGTCAATCCCCTGATCATAGCGGGTCAAACGTCCGGATGAACTCTGGAAGTTTGGATAGTAGGCTATCGCCTCGGGTGTTATTTTATGTTATTTCATTTGTGCTATGTCATTTCACTAGAATCATTTCAATAACTTGTTATATTATGAAGATTAAAAATTTTTTTATTTATTTATTTGCAAATTTAATGCACATTTTCACTTTACTGAGCTATTTTTAACTTTCCCTTCATGCATAATAACATTTTATTTTTAACTAAAACCTAATTTCTCAAAGTACAATACTTACTAGAAACATCAAGACTCAGTTTATTAGAAGTCATTTCAGTATCAAGAACATGAAATTTACGAAATTATGAAAAATAGTCTATACGTGTTTAACAAATGATCTAGAGTCATATGCATTCGGATAGGGGGTTTTGCTCTAAGCTATTTTTAACTTTCCCTTCATGCATAATAACATTTTATTTTTAACTAAGACCTAAATTCTCGAAGTGCAATACTTACTAGAAACATCAAGACTCAGTCTATTAGAAGACATTTCAGTATCAAGATCATAACATTTACGAAATTATGGGAACGAGTCTATACATGTATAACAAATGATCTAGAGTCATATGAATCCTGATAAGGGTTTTTGATCCATCCTCAACACAATGCAAATTATATTCATCTACAATGGATTCATTCTTCCTAAGAACAGAAAAATAGCATCTTTTGTAAATTTGACAACTAATATAAGACAATGAAATGAAATAATTATAAATATTGAACTCTGGCATTCAAATGGAAAAGTTTTCCCAGAAATTTCCACCAAGAGTTTTGCTAAAACTAATTTATGTATGAGAAATATTGTTAATTTATGTAATAAATTCCAAAAATACCTTAGAAATTAATTGTTGGAAAGACGATTCAAGTAGAACTAAGTCGAAGTTATATTGGCCATTAAGGTGGCTGGCAGTTAAAATTACAGCTTGAGAAGTAATTCACTTTTAAACATATGAGCTTACCAGGGAAACTAGTTAAAATGTATAATTATAATAATTGGTAGATAGCGAATTAAAACTAATTATTATCAGAAAGTTGGTTTAATTGCACAGTTATGGAGAGAAATGGCCGATTTAAGAGTTTCTCCCTTGCTTTATCTTCCCAGACTTTATACACGGTGGTAAATTTCTTCTTACTTTTTATTAGCATTAAAAGATGTTTTCCTCTTCTAACCTTTTCGCATTTTATATCCTTTAAAAGTGTGAATCCCTCTCCTTTAAGTATGATGCATTTTTCCGCATCATAAATTCGCTGACCTTGTGCTTGTAAATAAAATTTGAATGTATATAACTCCATTCATGTCGAATAACATGAAATTTACTTTCTGTATTCATTATACTACTACGTTAAAAAAGTTCCGGAAAATTTTAAGTACTTCCCTAATGTAAAGGAATTATGCCATCTCCCACAGAAGAAGCGAAGAGTATCATGTGACCGACTAGTCAGAACAGGTTTTATCCAGTTCAAATACTTACTGCGCATGCGTGCAGTTCGTGATTACAGGCATTCAAAACTTCTCGTCGTTGGTGCTCCATCACGATAAAGCACCGGTTAACAGGCAGGTACCTTCTGGTGTCCAATTACCTGTCAAACCATCACATTCCGGTACTTCCACTACTGATTCTTATGATTATTCTCCTGACCTCGCCCCATGTGACTTTTTCTTTGGATAAAAAAATTTGCTCTAAAGGCAACGATTTTGAAGTTCTGAAGAAGTGTATCGATGAAGATACTGAAAGAGGTGGTAAAATAAGCATTTACACCTTTGTATGAACGATGGCAAAAATGCACAGGATAACACCAAATAAACAGGTCCTATCTGCATTCGTTCTTCGATAATAAAATAAGTTTCCGAACTTTTTTAACGTAGTAGAAAAACCGGCCTTAGGAGGTGCGGGGCCCCAACTGGAAACAATTTTTGTCACCATGTATTTTTTTAAATTTCTAAAGACTTAAGAGTTAAGAAAAAAACAATGGGAGTGATATCTTCGAATTTCTCTTATACAGACGCAATATCGTAGTACAGCGAAGAAAACCGAGTACGAATTTTGGACGCCTTCCCTTCCTATTGAAACCAGAATCGATATTGATATCCAATTTTATTAAAAAGTCCCCGCACCAAATTTCATTTTCTTAGCTTGTTGCGTTTCAGAGTTAATGCAATCACAGCCAAGTACTGTCTTATAAGTACCGTCCGCTAACCAATTGACAATCAGAGTCAAATAGCCATAACTCCAAGAATGTCTTTTTTCGAACTCAGGAAGGCCTGAAACTTGGAAATTCATCAAACTCTTGAGGTCGAATTTTGTTACGCTCATAATACTTTTCCTTTGTATACTTCGTATATAATTAAGTAAGTAAAAATTAGCTCACTTAAATTCGCAAACTCAATTTCGCACCCTCTGATAATGGCACAGATGGCAGTGTCCTGCCTGCTCCACCTAGTTACGCCACTGAACAGTACCAAGAGTATATAGCTCTAGGGCGCGGGGCCCCTTAAACATGGGGCCCTATTGGAAGAAATTGGTCCAATCGACTAAAAGTCGACTAATCCCTGCGTCGTAGCATTTTATAATCGCATGGATCAGTTGCAGTTTTCTACTCATAAAGGAGGTGAACTCATATTCAAACTAAACAACAGAACATATGGCTTCTGAGAAGAAAATCCTAGTTTAGTGAATTAAACCTTATTCAATTTAGTCAATTCATGATCCCGTGTTATGCATTAAATGCGCCGCGCTAATTTAGTTTTGGAATTCAATGTGGATTTTATGGGGGGAAATGCACATGACACCACAGCACAGAGTAAGAAAATGTGCAGTTGGATGTCAGTTGATATGCGCAGTAACATATTTTGTCACTTGAAAATAAATTTCACATTCATATACCTTTATGAAGAACACTTATGAATTTGGATAACAGAAAAGTATTCACAATAAATCTAATGTATCAGATAAATGTTAAGTCTATTGATAGAATAAAGCACAAATGTTTTATCTCCACTTTCAACCAGTTTTCATTCTTAATGATTTTAAACTTTTAGTCTTAAGGAAACGTGTATGCATCGAAAATTTTGAGAATCCAATTTAAAATAACATGCAAAATACATCTAACATCTTCTGGTAATTTGTAAAATTTCTGTTTCATGAAATGTTTATTTTACACAGTATCAGAAATTGTTGTTATAGCAATACTTACCATCAGAGAACATTCTGAACCTAATTTTGGTCTTCTATTAGGTAGTTGACATACAATATTTGTATACAATTCAAATATAGAACAGTTACAATTAATAAAATTTAACAGATTATTAAAAATTTTTCTCGAATTAACTAAAATTAATAACTCTTTGATATTATACAGAAACGGCGCATACGCAGTATATTCTAATAAATACAAAAACAAACAACAGAAAATTAAAAAAATTAAAAACATATTAAAAGAAGAAAAAACTAGAAAAATATGAAACAGAAGAAGTAATCAACGATAACAATACTTTTGACGCGCCAACGTAGTAGCATCCAGTGCGATTGCACATTTTACTACAAACTAAGCAACCCATCAATAAAGAATTAGCCAACAAAATTCCCCATCAATAAAATAGCAAACACATAAAAAAAAAAAACAGGAAAACAAAAGAAAAAACAATCAAAATGGAAAGTGAATTGAGTGAGAACCCCTAATGGCGGACTTCATCAAAGAGCCCCAGAGGAGTTTTAATTTGGACAAATTTTCTTTGTGGAAGGCAAGACTTACTAAAGTCAAAAAATTTACCCTCTGTGGCCTCCAGAGTCATGCCCAGGAGTTGGTATTGGCAAAAATTCGTTCACGAAGGAAGACTTACAAAGTTAAAAAAATATCCCTCTGTGGCTCAAATATGTAACACACAACATACTTTGATTGAAATGGATGAAAATAGTTCTACAATTTATAGATTTCGCACTAAGCCAACAAGTTATGACATTAAAGATAGGTATGCGACATAATGCCAGCACGTTAACATCTTTGAAAACGAGGGTAAAAGTGCTAAAAGAAAAACTGACAAATAGCTTTGAAGAACTTGCTAACTCATTCTCGCACAATCATCATCCAATATTTTATGCTTCAGAAACTATATCCTAGGAAGATATAATTTCCTGCACCATTTTCCTTCGTTGTTGGAGACAAACTCGACCTTCCTACCTGGCTATCACAAAGAGCGGAGTCCTTTTAATCCGTCCAAAGTGCAAAAGATACTTCTCTTTATATACTTCCAGACTGGGAGAAGGGTCCATCGTTTTCATCCCGTGTCAATGCAGGGTGGTCCTCGGAGGCTAGACGACCGTTTCGAGGATGTGTGCACCCTCTCCTTCCTTTTCAAAAAACATTATAAGGTTGACACGGGGAGAGGGAGGACGCAGGGGTAGTCCTAATGGTATCATATTTTGCAGGATATTGGACATCGTGGATTCTTCCGTTGGAATAAAATGGAATGAGGGTGGAAGAGGGCTGGCGATAGTGAAAAATGGAACGTAAGATCGAACGAGAGTAAAGAAATGGAAAGGCGAAAGTATTCTTTACTATCACATCAACAATGAAAAGAGAATTCAGGATTGATGAGTTAGATGAATGTTTTTCCATGTTTTAAGAGTATGGGAGGCTGGTTGGAAATAAAAAATGTAAGTGCAAGATGTTCAAATTTTTTGGTATCCGAAGCTGGTCAGTACACAAAGCAAGTTCGCAGTTTAAACCGAATTTTTTTAATCGGCGTTTGTATGTAGTTTTATCATGACATATAAACTTTAGATTTAGATTTTAATTAACAAAAAGCAAAATTCCACAGGAGGTATATTTTGGATACGATCTCGTAACTTTGAGTTATGGTCAGGTGCCGAGGACGACATCCACACCCCTTCTCTAAATTCCACATCGCACTAACGGGTGAACGATTGCCCAAGGTTGATTTAACCCTTTCTAAGGCCGTGATAAGGATACTTCCCATCAAATACATTAATTTTTAAATGCATTTTTCAAGGTTGGCGTAAGTTCTCGTCAATTTTTTCGATGAAACAAAAACTTGGATGTTCGAATTTCTAATATCAAACCATAACGAAGTGTCTTGACTTGGTAATTAATTATTAATTAATAAAATTAATTAACAAAAAATAATGTCATCCAATAAGCTAAATGGATTTCTTTTCTTAATTAAATCTATGTACAAAAATTATTTTATTAGACACTACTAGAAAAAAATGGCCTTATAAAAGGTTAACGTGCACCAAACCAACTTACGTGGTGGGTCTTCGGTGTAATTGGGTCTCGAAAAGTTACCCTTTGGGGCCGAAGGCAAAACTCTATCATTTGTCGCAGGAATATCCACAGAACTTAAATCTCAGGTAAAAATAAAATAATGGGAAATTCAAGATTTGTAAAGTTTACGAATTTTTTGTGTATAATGTTAGAAAAATAGTCTGAAAAGTGTTTTACAAAACACATTTAGGAGAAATATGACAATTACAGCTATTTTTCTTAAAATGGAAGTTTAAGAGAATCGACAATATATTTGGATTTCGAAAGCTAAAACTTAAGATATTAGAATATATTTTATTTTAACGTAAAGGGCACAATGCGGATTATATTGAATACTTGCTTACAGTTTACCTTACAATTTTAAATTTGTTTTGAATTTGGAGGTGTGAACATCAATAAATTTGTCGGAGCAGATGCATAAAACTCCGTGTCGATACATTAAATTATTTGAATCTTTTTTCCGGACTCACTTAACTTCTTTCTCTCAAAAGAAAGAGTATGTAGTGTATAAACTCATATTTATTTTCAGAAGAAATATAAGATACAAACAATGTGCTGAAATATTAAAAGGAAATTGTAATTTATGCTTTACACTCTTAATGTTATTTATTCATTTGAATGAAGCAATAAAATAATTTGCAAAGTGTTGCAAAAAATGTACCTAAAATCTATAACATCGTATTCATAGTATTTCTTAAATTTGGCAACATGAAAAATTATTTTAGCTTCGGTATTATCAAATTATTACTCTCTATATTTATTACCCTTGAAACCTGGATAATCCAGCTTGTAGAATATATATATATATACATATATCAATGTCATGAAAATCAATCAGTGTTGAAATTAAATGGAAAGACTGTAGTTTATCGGTAAAAGCGTATAGATGCTCATCAGGGTAAGTAAAATCTATACAAACCGCTAAAAAATTAGAGAAATAATATATATATATATATATATATATATTTCATGCTATTTCTTTTATAGAAATTTTAAAAGTAATTTTTTAATACTTAAAAAATGCATAAATTCTTAAAAATATTGTTGTAAAATTGCTCAGATTTTTCAATATTTCAATACTTAAATAAAATATTAAGATATTTTTCTTAATTTTTTATCATTTTCAAAATTTTAGTCTTCATCCCAATAATTTTGAATAACCCATAAAAAAATTATTTTACACAACGGAAAACTGCCGTTTCTGTGAGAGAAAGAACCTATAAACGCAAGGTCTGATGAGGGTAGCTAGTAAGTGAAATACAGCGGCCAGTCTACACCTTCAAGGACAAAGCATTACGATAAAGTCGTCAGAAATCGATAACTAATCGTCTACCAACATCACATTATCTGTTACTGTATGTTTCGTGTGTTTAAAACGAGTGACTTTATGTCCGTGATGTAATTGTTACGGTTGTTCCATCTACAAAGAAAGAAAGCCTTATGTATTTAGATAGTTGTACTGACTTGTTAGGTTTTGTTTAAGTATTGCTCGATAAATGAAAAAAAAAACTAGGATCAGGAAATGAACTAGAATGATAAAAGAACATCTTTAATGCTTCGACTTACTTTAGTTTAATGCACATATCTGCATTTTAGTAATGAAAGGAAATTAGGTTTGTTATATTTTAAGGACTGTTTCATTTCATCAGGAAGGTATTATTGCATAAAATATTTATGGTTTTATACTTTGAAGAAAAATTAATCTGATTAATATCCCTTTCTGAAAATATGCTGAGACCATTTTGACACAAAATTCATAAATTTGGAAAGTGGTCAGATGACATGATGGCTTTCGCGTCTCCAAACCTCCACACCACATCAACGGGCAGACGTTTGGTTCCAACTCATTTAATGTGTAACAGGTTCACGTGGAAGGTCTGTGGAAACGTGTCTAATACCCGCAAACCTTTGATCCCGGAAAGTGAAACTCTGCGGCTAGGTTCCAGATATTTTGATGGAAATTTCTCTTGCCTTCATAAAAAAAAGAATTCAAGCATATTGTTGCAAAGCTATAAAGTTGTTTCCCTGAGATGCTAATCTTGGCGTCAAACTGGGCGACTTGTGCGACAAATTTGGCGACCTTGGTTACAGATTTGGCGATAATTTTGGCGACTTTGGCGACAAAAGGAATTTTCTAGAAAGACCTTGCACTGTCAGCCTATTTCTACTGGCTTCATGAACTTTCTGGAAATTACGTCACTTCCTACATAATGAAGTCACTTCCTGTTGAAAAAGTATAAGAGCAAGCTCTCAAGCCAAGAGGAGCAAATTGGATTTTGATCAGCAAGCAAGCTGGTGAGCTAATAAGAAACCTTTGAGCGCTGTGTTGAGATTTAATGGTAATCTCTGTTGTTAATTTTTACAAGTTCTGTTTTAATGCTTGTGTCACGTTTCTTTGCGTAGAATATCTGTAAAATAATGAGCTTTATTTTTTTAAATCCTGCTTATTGGACTGCATTTACGTACACCCACAAGACGATTTTGTCACAATTTTTAAACAAGAAATGTTTGTATTTGAAATAATTTAATCAGTGAAATAAACAGAAAGACGAAGGAAAGGGTCTACTTATAACTCACGAAATTTATCCGTATAATCAATGATCCATCACAATCGTTTGCAGAACAGGTTCATCTGAACATACACTCACATCAAATATTGTGTGTGATTATTTCATCACATATAAAATAAAAGCAATAAATTATTTCATCTTGACTTCAATTTTTTTTCAAATAAATTTTTAAGGTACCTGAATCACTCATTTCTTAAAAATAAATCAGTTTATTGAAATTATTTAAACACTTTTTAACCTAAATATTTTCTGAAATTATAAGAACTTGTTTAGTTCTGTGCGTTTTGCCATGCATGTTAACTTTCATATAATTTACGAATTATTGACTTTCTTCGAGTTTTCTGAGATGGGTATCTGACGGCCTTGAGTCTCAAATATTATATTGGCAATAGAGTAGTAGTTCTGTGTAATAATATTTTGTGAAACCTATGTTGTAATATGCTTTAAATCTACGGTAGCTTTAATTTTTACCAAAATATAAGAAACTTTTGAGGATGAAGATTGATTTGTATTATAATTTTATTTTAAAATATGAAATTCTCAAAGTTCACATTAAAGAAAATTTTGAAAAAGTTTCTAGTGAGTTCTTCGTTTTTAAAACAATCCTTAGCAATTGGAGTAAATGTTAATAAGAAAAATTAGAGCAATATGACCCAAACTGATATTAAAGAAATTTACTCTCAATCTTATTAATTTTTACCTTCCAAATTCAGAAAAAATGAGCTCTTTAAGTATAGCAGAGAGTGACATTTCGAAATATAAAGCCAGTGATTCCCTTTGCGATTAACCTAAAAATGCACTAAGTTCCGATACATTTTCGAATAAATCTTTTGAAAGGAAAGAGAAATTATTGCCCAAAGCATTGTGAATTATTACTCAATAAAAGTAGTTCATTCCAACACCATTATACATCGGCAAAGATCAAACACATTTAACATTATTAGTAACATTTTAAATATTTTATTCATTACCCTTCACTAGATTTTGCATATAATACTTTACATACCGATGATATTCATTGTGATAAACAATATATTGCTATTTTGCATGTTGCTTATTTTAACCATGTGTTTGACACAGTATTACCAAAAATGACTCATGTATCAGAAAAAGCGACAGTCAAGTCCAAATTCACGATTTCTCAACATTATCCGTGAGTTAACTCACAATAATGACTCAAACTTAGTGTAAATTTAAAAGAGGCATTTTAATGAATGTTAAATATCACATCATTAAGATGGAGTTTCGGCAAGAATTTTCCAGTGGGCAGAAACTTATCCCACTGCCTTTTTGGCGCAGCAAGTCTTTAATTCTTTCATAAGTATCACCTAACTAATTACAGCCTCGTGCTCACAACACCATTAGCATTCACTTAATTTCAACACCAATTTAGCTTCGCTCAACCACACTGTCTGAGCAGCCATGTTCTCGTTCCATTTTTTAATTTAAGGTCACGGCTGAAGTGACAGGAAAACGTGCACAAGAATAAATTATCCTAATGTTGTCTTATTCTTCTACAGATTTTTTTAAGCTTTTGTGTTCTTCATAGATTACACAACACTTTTTCTTTAGAAATTTTCTTTCTTTGCATGTAAGATAAAGGGTCGCAACGCCTGGGAAATATTTTGTTCTGCGAGTACACCCCTGAAAAGATAAATGGCAAGAATAATACTAATTGAATAGTGGATAATTACATAATCAAATCTAGATACTGGATAATATTCTGGGTACTTAACAAATATGACTTTGAGAATAATTATCTCGATTTATTAAAAAATAGAAAAAACAATTTGACTTGAATCATTTTTATATCTTGTTTCAGTAACCGAATTGCTTTGATATATCCTGGTAAAACATGAAGTCTGTCGTATTAATGCATACAGGGTTGTGGTATTGTCCAGTTTTCAAGGTCCACCCTGTATGTGAAGTTGATAATGCTAAATCTGCCAGTGTTAAGTAATAAATTTGCCAGTAAATAAACCAGTGTTCAAGGACCATCGTGTATGTGAAGTTGGTAATGCTAAATATGCCAGTAAATAAGCCAGTGTTCAAGGCCCATCGTGTATGTGAAGTTGGTAATGCTAAATCTATCCCAGATTTGTCATGTTGATTTGCCAGGGATGTCTGGAATGGAACATAGGGTGAAGATTCAGGCGTCGTTTTTCTTATCTAATCACATTTAAGCATTAAGTGACCCATCTTAAAATAGTCCAGGCGGACATTCATAAAACAAACGGTAATATTATAAAGTAAACGTCATAGAAAAACATATAAAAATATTTCTGAATTAATGCATGATCATAATTATTTGCTGATTATCATGCAAATAATGACTAGTTTAGTTTAGTTAAATTAATGCCCCCTTTCGAAGATATTTAGGGCTGCTTTGTCTATTTCATTTATCATGTCATATTCATGGACCATGTCATTTTGAACCGTGTTTAGACGATGAGGGCGCCACACCAACCAGAGGTTCTTTGAGCCATATTACAATTTAAGCGAACATCTGGCCCACGAAAAATCCTCAGTGGGTTAAAATTTCTAACATCTGATCATCCAAGCCAAAAGCTGCACCTCTATGACCAGGTAATTACTGCTTACTCATAATGGATAAGTACGCATATTCATTAACAGTACAACCTTGGACTAATTTTAGCCAGCATTCGTATTCTTGTGAATAGGTAACGTAAAGAAGCGAAATGTCATTTATTAGTAATATTAAAATGGCATACAATAATTCAACGCTATAAAAGTATTACAGTAAAGTCTCGTTACAACGATATCCTATGCAACGATAAATCCCTCTACAGCAATAACATTTTGTGGTTCCGGTGAATTTGCATAGAACATAATATTTATCTCCCCCTCAATATAACGATATCTGTATCAGGAATACTTTCGAAATTCTCCCATTCAATGTTATAAAGATCACTAACACATGTTAATGAACATAAAATGCCCTAATAAAAACCAGAGGTAGTGTCTCTCCGCGACTTTCTTACATAGTTGGAAAAAGTGGAACATTTTGCCTTTACTTTCGTAATATTGTGAAGAAAATATACGATACATTTTCGACATATTGCCGCTGACATTTTGTTATGGATCTCAATTGCGGTGGCAACATCGCAGACAAAATTTCACATTCCGAATTCATTGCGTATCTCAATTATCGTGTTTACATGTATACTAATAAAAAGACCTGCAGGCAGTCAACCCTTTGACGGATTTACTTCAACATCGGACACAGTTCTACAATTCAGATGTGAAAATCATGTATTAAAATTCAGCATGTAAACAATCAACAAGAAAAATAGAGCATATTTAAAAAATTAAAAAAAAAACATTTTTTTTAGAAAGAAGCAAAATTAAAACTTGAACAAGAAAAAATATTTTAATTAGCATACAATAAAATTAAAAGAACAAAAGAATTTATTTGTAGAAAGAAATAAAGTTAGAAAAAATTACGACAATGCTTAAGTAGCGCGCAATTGCAGCAGCTAAACAAAAACAGAGAACAATAGACAGATAATAATTGTGCAAATATAGTCAAAAGTAAAAAATGAAGGTAATAAAAGCAATCCTAGAGTAATTCGAAGGAAACGAAAGGCAAACAACAAGACAAGGAATCCATTCAAGTTCACTTTTTCAAGGGCTAAGAACTATTCGAAATGGATTCAGAAGAATATTTGGGAAATTTTCTGTAAGAAGCAAGCCTTAAGCTAAACAAAGTTTCTCATAGCCCGAACTCCCCAAAACAGAAATACAAGGGAAAAAATTACATATCTAGATTCTAAAATTCACATATCTAGATTCTTACATTTTTGACAAATCGTGTTCACATATGTAGGGAACGCCGAAAGACAGTCGACCTGTTAACGGACTTGTTCAAAAATTTGAGGCAGACCTTCGATTCTAGTAACACAACCATATGCTGAATTTCATTTATCTAGTAAGCTACATTTTTGAGTAATCGTGCTCACATGCACACGAACAGACAGACAGACTTCCAGCAATCGGATTTCGTCTTAAATGTAACGGAAATCAACAATTTTTGGTGTAAAGACAGTATACCGAATTTCTTTTGTATAGTTCCTTGTTTTTCCACGGTTCACATCAGAATAAAAATTCCAAAAATGGTTCTTTTCTGACCCATGGAGGTCTAAAATGTGGAAATTCTTGAATATCTTGATATCGAATTTTTTAACGATCGCAATACTTTCTCATTATATACTCCGCATACGAAAAAGTTAGAAAGTTTCAAAAGGAATTCTTATTCCACATAAAATTGTGGTCCGATTGTGATAAGAAAAATAATGAATATACCTTTTCATTATCGATGCTTCGCCACGAAAATTGAACCTTGTCGTACGGTTTTCTAAAAGAGACCTTTAAAGAAAGATTTAATCATACCCTAGACGCTGATTTCAATTATATGTAATCTTAAAAATCGCGGATTAGATTTTTTTTCTCTTCCTTTTTGACATTTGTGAGACGTGATTTTTTAGAGAGTGTGCCGTGGGCATGGAAACAGCATGAATCATCTTCAGACATCCATTGAATCGATATGCAAAATCCGTCTCTTTTCATAGCTAGGAAGATAAAAAAGTCTTTCACATAGTCCAAGAAAAAGGAAATTAGGACATTCAAATTCAGATCAGAATCAATATTTTTCATCTCTCACCTCGCTGTTATTTTCTCAAAAATGAATGCATTTCAGTTTTTTTTTAATTACAAGGTTGAAATTCTGATCTTAATAATCAAAATTTTACTTTCTAGAGTTAGCATGTAATTCTTCTTATTTGAAATTCTAAAAGTCATTTAAAGGATATGGCGATGTTTTGAAATAATTTTTCTCTTTTTAGTAAATAGTGCTCTCACATTAATTAACTTTTAAATAACATTACTTCTTGAGAAACAACTTCATCACTTTCTAACCCTTAAAAGCCCGATTTTTAAAAAAATGATTTTAAAATGTTTTTGGACTTTCATTTCTTGAATAAAACATGAAAAACATGAGAAAAACTTTTAAAATTCCTATTTTGTTTTAATTATGGTTTATGGCTATAAATAAGTTTGTTACCAACTGATAACACTGGGCTTTATTTCAGAAAAAAAATTGATAAAATTCTATGTCAAACACAGATGAATTTTAATAAATAATAATACGGAAAACGAATTTCCTTCAACATTGTAGAATAAAATATGGTATTCTGAAGCGTACAAACAAAGCGAAAAAGATGCAGCCTCAAGAGAAAAACATCAATTTAATTTAATTTTTTTATCAGCACTCAGGCTGTCATCTATATGATGCAAATTGATTTACTGAAAATTTCCGATATATCTTCTAATAGAAACAACAAGCATTAGAGCTTCAGTGTTATTCTCAAGATTTTAGATGACAAAATTGGGTATGTTCCTAAAAGATAACACTGGGCCTTCAAGGCTTAAACATCAATATATTTCTGTAAGGTTTATTCAAATTTCTTTCTTTGCCCATTTTACTCTCTTGGATAGAAAGTACTTAAAATGAAAGTATTTCAATCGTAAAACAATATGACATCCAAATGAATCATCACAATGAATCCGCACCAGAGGACGTTCCTGATTTGCAGGATCCGGCGTTGTTATGTTATGTTATGTTATGTTATGTTATGGTTATATGGTTATGTTACGTTGTTATGTTATAAATATGTTATGCCAGGCTGGCGTTATGTTATGTTATGTTATGTTATGTTGAGTGTTATGTTATGTTATGTTATGTTATGTCATACTATGCTCTGATATGTTATGTTATGTTATGTTATGTTATGTTATGTTATGTTATGTTATGTTATGTTATGTTATGTTATGTTATGTTATGTTATGTTACAGTTATGTTATGGCAGGCTATGGTTATGGTCATTCATGAAACAAGAACTAAAAGATATAACCATCTAGATCAGCGGTTCCTAACCTATGAGCCGCGGATAGCATATTAGTGGGCCGCGAAACGCTTCTCAAGAGTCGAAGTCAGGAGAACTTCAAAAGTCGTCGCTAAATGCAAGAAGTGACTTGAGGCTGAAACGGCCAAGTTTTAATCCAGATATTGACTCTCTCGTAGGGGACAAACGATGTCAAAAATCATTGACTCTCTCTCGTAGCAGACAAATAATGTCGAAAATCATTGACTCTCTCTCGTGGCAGACACATAATGTCAAAAATCTCATTGAGTTTTTTTTATTTTGGATCTTGACCGATTGTTTGTAAGTTTTCGTACACTGTGACAGCTAAGTAATAAGAATAAAGTTTTTGGCTTTATAAACAGCATATTTTTATTCCTTTTACAATAAGCCTTACTAATTACTGACATATATGTGCATATAATATATATTTATGTATATTATATGTGTGTTTATGCATATATGTGTTTGTATATTTTTACTTGTATATTTAATGAATAGGCCTCAAAATATTTTTCAATTCCTACTATTAGTTCACACTCTCCCTATGTATATTTATTTATATATCTTGTTCAAATTTTCAATCGTTAATAAAATACATTTTATTCATCCACTCAAGTTCAAATACATTTTTTAAAACTTGTAGTGGATGATACTTGATTTTAATACAGTTTTTTCAAATATTAATTCATTAATTAAATTTAATTAATTAATTTTAGTTTTATATGGAAGAAAAAAAATTTTCTTTGTTGACCTAAGTAGGAATTGACTTAATTTTTTTATAAATTACTTGTTTTTACCCAACAGAGGGTCCTCACAACTAAAAAGGCTGGAAACAGTTGATCTGGATGATTGAAATTTGGCATGTCGCCTTGGCACAAAATTCTTAGACCTGCAAGAAATTTTGGACCCAACTGATCAACGAAAATTAATCCAAAATACGCATGGGATTCGCTTCATTATACTATGAAGCTAAGGACAAGACATGTCGTATTGTGTAAGTATACGAGAAAGACAAAGGAAAAACACTCTTACAAGTTGTTTTGATAACTTGACAGTATATTTATTTTATTTATGGTTCCCATCCTTTTGAAACCTTTCCAAAGGACTCATTACTTCAACAATTAAAGCTGAGAACGAATTAGTTCTTCCATAGTCTAGTTATAATCGATAAAATCTATAAGTTCATAATCGATATACCTGCAATAATCGAGTAAATAGAATAATTATTAGGTTCTACGCATGAAATTTATTTTACGGTAGTTTGTAAAATACATTATTAGGCAACCGCTGGCTTTTAAGAAAATAATTTTAATGCATTAGTGAATTCTACAGTTTCTATTTTACTTTTAATGTCATTTCATACAGTTTTATTAAGTTAAATTCAGAACGAATAATAGCATTTAGGAAATACAATTTAGACATCTTTTATTCAGACGATGATAATTTACTTCCAGAATTAAATCCGTTAAAATTGAGTTTGTTTAGAACTTTTAAACTCATAAATAATTTTTAGATGAAGACCTAATTTGTTAATTTTATCTTGGATTTTCTAATATGATGAAAGCTGATTTCATTTTAAGTATATTTTTCTTTGTGGCATAAACGCAGAATAAAATCAAACGGAAAATGCAATGACAAGCTTTATTTAACAACTACAAAAAAATATAATTAATTTTCATCCGAAATTGAATATTTATCCTGAAAAAAAAGGTATGAAATTTCAGAAACTTCAAAAGTACGAAAAAGAATTAAAATCAAATTAATTTTTTGTAATATATAGGAAAAAGTAAAAAGACCTATTTTAAGACATTCTAACTTCCAGATTGTAGGAAATATTTTGAATTATCATTTACACATAAAATGACCAGTGTGGCCAAATAACGCCATATTGTAATGTTTTATAATATTTATAAATTTATAAATTTCTTTTTATTCGTCATTTTAAACTGATCCAAAGTAAAAGGACATTAAGCCTTGTTATACAATGCTAAAATAAATTGTAACTTTATGTATTAAACCTCAAAGATTTGTCGTTCACTTAAAATATGGAAGTTAAAATAAACATTGGTTTTCTTTCTTTCTTTTTTTATTTTCGCTTTTAAAGAAAACACTCAAAAAAAACTTTAGCCCTATATAAAGAATGCTTTGGACCGGTTCTGCGGACTAAACATTTTAATAAAAAAAACGAAGTCTATTTGAATTTTAAATTTCCACTTTATATGAGTTTATCGATCAAAAATGCTGTTAGTTTCCTGAATGTTTTCGTTAGCGTTCTTTCAAGTTTCCGAAAATCGATTTCAATTTTGTGGTCCGTTTTTAATATACAAGATAATGCATTTTTCAAACATGTCCTCTAGAAGAATGAAATACGGTTCGCAATAATGTTCTGGAATTTTGAATATAGTTTACATACATATGAATAAATGCGCCCAATCGATCATTTTTTAAAATTATGAAACAATTTCGATCTCCAGATTTTTAATGGATATATTTTTCTTCTGAAGAGTTTGTGGTAAAGAAGATAACAGCAATTTAAAAATAAATATATAACTAAAATTTTGAAAATTTTGATCTAAGTGCAGTGTGTTTAGAATTAAATCCTTGATCGGAG
>BGPR01030131.1:0-18859 GCA_013235015.1 Araneus ventricosus
TGCTAATCGACTATTTTTAAAAGAGGGATGTTTCTTATGCCTTTGTCACGACTAGATATGAGATATCGATGAAGTGCACTTGTAGAAGTGTTTGATAAATAGTAATTCTTTTACGTTCGGACAATATTTGACTGTGCATACTTGTGTAGTTTTAACTTGGTTCTCGAGCATCACAAAAAATTAATTTCCTATATATATGCTTGATAGAAAAAAAGGTCTCTTTATTGAAGTAGTTTAATTGAATATGGATCTTTGAAGAAGTTCGAAGAAGAAACTAAAAATGTATAGAATGTTTTGTTTCTTCTACTTATCAAACTTAATTACCTGCAAAAAATTCACTTATTTAAGAGACTCTTTACAATATTGTTATTGTATGTAACGATTATACTTTTTATTATATGAAAATTCATTCATGTTCAATACTACTTTTCTATTAAAAATATAATTCAGTTCGTTTTTATTAGTTAAAAAGTGTGTTCTTTTAGGACATATTGACTTGGCGAGAAAATTTAACCGGATTAGTTTTATATAGTTTCATTGGAAGAACTTTTCGAGATGAAGTAGTGCTAATTGAAGACTAAATGAATATAAGATATTAGATGAAATATTACTAAATTTGTATCTTTAAGTAAGTAGATCTTATTGAAGAAAGTGATTAATTACTTTAATGGAAATATTGCTTCAACTGTGATGTGACACTCATTTGCCGCATACTTTTAGTCATAGTTGATAGATGTTTACAAATATTAATCGATTTTATAAATGCTCTATTCAATTTTAATTAGCTAATTAATTAATTAAATTACACTTTGAATTCGATCACTTTAAATTTCATATGTAAATCGTGAATAGAAATATTTACGTTAATTAATATAGAAATAACTTTAGAATGCATTGTATAAAAGAAGTGATTCGCTTTTTCTTAGCAAAATTATTCTGGATATATCTAATCAAATCAACACATCATTTAGCGAGTTATAAACATCAAAATGATAATTTGTTTCACTCTTAATATTGGTATATTATTAAGTAAGAATGACTAAAGCAAGAAATGCAATAATTAAATCTTCATATCAGTATAATAGACGCATCATTCCCTTTGCGTCAGCATTTTTATATCGAAGGACGAAAACCTATTTGAAAACATTTTATCTCTTCTTTCTTTATTCATTTAGAAGTTTTAAATGTTTAAAGTGGTACACAAAAGGGACATTTTTGAAAAATTATTCCATAAAATATTTACAGAAGATTGCTAATGAATTCAGATCACTCTAAAACTTGCATTCAGATTATTCCATAATTCAAAAAAAAAAAGTTTGAATTTGATTTTTTTTATTGAACCAATCATGACAAATTAATACCTTTTCAAATTCGGATATTATTATTTTAGTAATTTAGATAATTGTGTAATTCAAGAAATACTTTGAGAGTGCTTTTCTGAGAGTGCTCACACATAAACACAAACCTTGTTCCTGGGAATGTTCTTCGGAGTTATTTGTACAAGTACTTGATTAAAATCAGATTTTCATGCTCAGCTAATTTTTCTGAGGAAAAATAGAATTGCCTACTTATTATAATAGAAGTATTTTCTTCATATCATAAAGCAGTCGCGGCGATTGGGTGGTAAAAGCGTGTGGGGGAGCAAAACATTTAAAGACATCTAAAAGCAAGCCAGAGATAGAGGGTAGGCAACAAAATTTTAAAATTTAGTTTCAAAATTAGCTAGCTTCAGTGACGAAACTAGGTATTTTGGCGCCCGGGGCAAAATCTGCGATTAGCGCCCCCTACACCTACCCGAACACCAACAAATAGCACATAGATTAGTTTGCTTAAAGCCTTAATTAAAATCTACCGTTCTGTACTGAAAAATGTCTAACACTAATTAATATGTTTGTAAGTATTTAATAAAGAAAAAAAAACATACGAAGAAAATAATTTTGTTTGACATAATACAAATACACTGAGTTCAAGTTTTACATAGTGTACATTATAAAAAACATGTGCAATAATATAACAATGATAATATCCTAACTATGTGTTCCACTTGAAAAAATTAATGTTACAAACAATTTTTCAGATGGATAGGTTAGTTTACTCTGTTAACCATTAAACACTCAAATTATTTTAGTTTAATTTTCCTCTTCTTTGCTCTGTAAAAGTTTTATCACATCATCGTAAGAAACGTTTGATGCCTTCTCATGTTCAATGTAAATCACTGCAAGATTAGAAAGGCGATCTTGCTTGGTTAGTTTCTTGAATAGTTTTTTATGATTTTAAGTTTGCTAAAACTTCTCTCATTCGATGCGACAGAAACTGGTAGAGTCAAGTAGATTCTTACGGCCGTGGTCAAATTTGAACAGTTTTCATGAAGACCAGTTGTATGTAAATAATTTTAAAAGTCAAGGGTAGTAGACTTTAGCTTACTCTTTTTTTATTCATTTCCAGCTAAATTGTCGCTACCTAACACAGAATACTTAAAACTCTCTATTTCAACAGATAGTTCATCCTTGTCCAGATCGTCTCGGTACATATTTGCCAAAGTAGCAGCATTCTCTCATAAAATTTTGTTATCAAGAGTCGTCAGTTGTTTGGGAGACAAGAATTCCGAAAATTCCATTCACTTTTTGCATTGATTGGAATCGTCAGCTTCTATTCTATCATTCACTTGCAGTAGGGCAAGTTTGAATTTTTTATGTTGAGAAACTTCAGAGCTTTCATCTTCACATTTTTCGTCAAAAAATCCTTTCCTCTTCCTTAAAAGACGGGTCAAGACAAGATTGTTTTGCTTCTTCAAGGACTTTATTCACAATTGTACCTCTACAATCTTCTATTTGTGCAGCCAGTCCTTTTAAGAGGTTGCAGGCAACATCAATGGCTATATCCTCTTTTTGAAGCATTTTACTGACGATGTCTATTTTTTTAATGTTTTATACCAGAAGCAAGTAAAAACTACAAATTCATAGGTCTGGATACTTTTCAAAAGTGACACAGACACAGACTTCGTTTCAGGGCTTGATACTGCATCTAATGCCAGGTGATTCAAAGCCTCTACAATCTTGTTCAAGTATTTGTGGACAACAGTTACAGCTTCTCTACGAGATGACCACCGAGTGTCACTTTCTTTTTTTAGTGCCAGTGGTGAATACTTTAATAACACCTCCCATCTATTAGTAGAAGCGCTAAAATATATGCAAAGGCAATTAACAGTTCCGAAGTAACCTGCCATTACTCAAACCAAATCCAATGTATGAGCAGCGCACGGTACAAATTTGGTCAAAGGGTTATTTTCTGAAATATGTGCCTGTACTCCCTGATATTTACCAGCCATATTTTCGCCGTTATCGTATGATTGCCCTCGGCAGTTCTTAATGTCTAATCCTTCGGGTTCAATTTTTTTCAAAATTTCCACCGAGAGTCTTCCTCTCTTTTTACACATAATGGTGGTGAGGGGGGGGAGGAAATCCTAATTCACATAAATATGATGTTGAAAATTGCAGTAAAAAGTTTAAAACTTTTTTAGATATTGACACATATCCTTCTTTTATGGAAAACCAAAAAGGTTTCAAGAGACATTTCCTTGTATTTAATCAGAAGGAGAAAAGGCAACCAGAAAGGTTAGCTGTTTGCAATGAAAACTGTCTTTGAACTGGAAAACTAATAACAAAAATAGTAAATATATTTATTTTTATATCTGGACACATATTTCTCTGGAATACCACAGGGTTCACCCGGAAATCTTTTAGGGCGCACTTTTGAGAACCACTACTTTAAAGTGTGCCTAATGTAGACAAAATTCGAAAGGACAACCACTTGTCCAGCGACAGTTTTGAAAAACTGATGCTTAACAACGAAAAAGAGCAGATTAATACCACTTACCTTCATTGGTATTTTCTTTCAGCCACGATGACAAAAAATGAGGAGAGATTATTTTATTTTTTCTCTCTCTTTAGCTTTTTCACGGTTTTCAGAGCTTGACAATTTTCGGGACATCTTTCGTTGAGTAGCAGAGTGAGGTTACGTTACGGAATTGTCTCCTACTTTCCGTTTCAATATCCGAAGACTGCCCCTTTTGGACGATTTTATTAGTAAAGGGTTGATAGGGGGTGTAATATGAACCCATTTCTAGAGTCCGGACAGGCGTATATGCGGAAGGAAGCTGTAGTGCGATGCGTTCCCACATTCCTACGCGAATCCATAAGTCACACCCTTCAGCCCCCTGCGTCTCGTTGCACCGGCGTTGCTTGGGTTTTATCAACAGACACATCTTAAATTTACGTAATTATTTAATAACATTACAACTGGTTTTGATGCAGGGCTAGAATTTAAACAGAAAATTAAAAAGTAAAACATATATATTTGTTATGCTATTTTTTTTTCTCCTAAATTTTCCACCTCCCTGGTTTGGCGCCCCCTGCCGGCTGGCGCCCGGGGCAATTGCCCCGGTTGCCCCCCTCTTGTTTCGTCACTGGCTAGCTTTCCCGGACATTGTTGTTTATTTTATACTCCCTAGTTTTAGATATATTCCCCAGTTTAGATTATATAGGCAGCTAAAATGAAATACTCTACTTTTGATTCCTGAGAGTGCTCACACAGAAACACAAACCATGTTCTTCAGGTTACTTTTTGGAGTTATTTGTACGCTACTTGTTTAAAATTGTATTTTCTTGCTCGACTAATTTTTCTGAGGGAAAAAAAATGTCTACTTATTTAAATAAAAGTGACAGAATTAAATGTTACATCCTCAACTCTTCACAATCTTGGTAATCCTAGGAGAAACACGTGTGCGTCTAATAGATAAAGTGGTATTAAATTAGTATCTTTTTTTAGACGTGCAGATTTAATCAAAGTAAATAATATTATATTGTTTGAATTGAACCTAGGGCTCGGCATTAGGATTAATTAGAATATACATTTTTATTTTCGGCTTCTTGCATGCAGAATAATGTAGGCTGCCGAAGCCAGTGATCTGTTCTCAAAATTTTTCGGAACAAATTTGAACTGTTCTGATATTACAATAATATATTCATAAAAGCTTCATAAAATTTTCTCAAATATATTAAAAATCTGAGTTTTGGTTTCTGAGGTTACAACCACAGCCGCTTTCCTGCTTTTGAAAAATAGCAATTATCCGCCAATATCTCTATCAAGAAATTTAAATCTAAAATGACAGTTTTCTCAGATTCTGGGGTTTTTCATCAAACGATTTGCAAATACTCGTCTCGAAAATCATCCTCCGTCCTCCACTCCATACTTGGCTTGTAGACTAAAGAGTGGCTATCAAATTACCCTTACAAAGGAGTAAGGGGGTTGTCTTTGGGGGGACAAGGCTCAATCTTTTTGCGACTGCAAAAAAATAAAAAAAAAAAAATAATAATAATCCGTAGTCCGCTTCTAGGCTGTGATAAGGTTTGTCAATCTAAGACCAACCTCTTGACCCCCCAACACAAGAGGGCGCTTTCATCGACATTGGTGTTTTGTTTAGGTACACGGCAACCTTAATGGATTAAAAGTCTAACTCTCGTGTTTGACTACAATTTTATATCCAAGATATAGCTTCTAAATACAAATTCTTGTTTTTGAAGGAAATTTAAAAAAAAAAAAAACCTTTACAGTAATTTTAACTTAATTGTGATCAGGAGGTGCAAGACTTGTGAAATCAAGCGGATTCCATAACTCAAGCATGCATTAATCGACTAACTATCTACAAATATTATTTTTCAGATGATGTACTGTATATGCTTGATATATATATATGGATATCGCAATTCACATCTTTTAACTTAAACTATAAATATTCAAATTTCTTCTAAAATCTTGATTCATGGTGATTGCTTAAATAATAACATATCATGAAAAATAAAGATATGTTTGCAGACACCTTCCTCTTCTAAAAAATTGGAGAACCACTTCGCACTATTCCGTCTCTCTCTATACATATGTATATACATACATACAGGGTGATACTAAAGTTCGGAGCGACTTTAAAAATCAATAGTTTGCAGACGAATCAAGATAAAGAGATGTGGTTTGCATAGAAAAGAGGGATATGAATTGAATTTTTTTTTTTGTCACAAAACCAGAAATTATTGGTCACGGAGTTTATACAATTTAAACTACTAGATGATTCTGCAGTTGGTGCTACAATGCGTTATATAAGGAAAGACAATGAAAGGAGAAACAGTTTACAAATATTCAGTGATCCTCTATTCAGGAGAACAGATGTCACATGAAGAACCACACTTTTTGAAGCATTATGCACTATTTCTGATGGCATGACAGAACATGAGCAACAGCAATGTTGCTTCATGCTGTAAGTAGTAAATATACCACAGGATGTCTGGAGCAGAGGTTACATTTCAAGACATTATCTATCTGCTACGAGACTACAGAGCTTGTGACAGCTAGAATTTGTTTCCCTGACACATTCTGATTGGGTATATCTGTATTCTAAATTTGTCTGTCATTATTTTCAAATGCCAATTAAAACCTGTTAAAACTGCTTTACTGCCTTTATGAAATAAATTTTACTAACAATTGTAACATCTTGATCTGTAGTTTCAGCAATTTTGTGAAAAGAAAATACTCTCATCCACAGCCCTACAACCCTATCTGGTTCAAAATAATTAATTTATGCATAATCTTGCCTCTGTTTCCTTTGATGTATTCAATATACCTTTAGACAATACCCACACAATTTATTAGAGCATTATCACTTCATACAGTCAACTAGAGGCATGACATGCACAGTAGTCCACAGCAAATTCAAATTGGCATAGCGTGTTTATGTAAATTATTGTAATACTGAATCTACAATCAATGCCTCAATATTGCTGGAGCAAAAAGTAATATAATTTATAGATCCCTAAACTAATGTCTTTCTGACTTCTTTCAAAAAAAAGTGTATAGAACTTGGTTTAATCTAGACATCTATCTCTTAGTGCTATAAGTTTACTAACACAGCTAATCGACACACTTTAAAACATTTTTGTATGCTGGTTTTCTATTTATATACATACAATATCAAATACACATTTCCAATAGGATATTTTCAAGTGTTTTTATTGTTAAATACAGTGTTGATGAATTAGGCATTTTATTTGAAAATTTTAATGTCAGTTACATTTTTGAAATAAAATCATTTTATATTTATCTTAGTTTTTCATAAATTAAATAAAATTAAAAACAATTGCTCTCTAAATATTTAAATTTGAATTTTATTAATAATGAATTTATAATAAAATGTAACATGTTTTTAATTAACGTAATTCAAAATAATTGGTGCCAATAATCTTCAACTGGAATATAAAAATTGGTTCATCATTTTAAATATGTAGAAAATAATTAATCATCTACTAATGAATGATAGTTTGATTTCAAGGGAAACCGTTTTATTGTAGAAAGTTCTCATACAATTTCTTTTAAAGAAATTTTTTAAGCTGAATATTTGAAAAAGTTTAAAACAACATGAAAACTTATTTGTTCATTATATTTAACAATAGAGTAAGTTTACATGAAGTCACAGTGACATGGCAAACATCACAGCATAAATATTTTAACTTCATTATTATTGCTTATTATTATTATTATTGTCTTACAATGTGTTGTGACATAATGCAACTGGCAAAAGACGCAACACAACATGGGCAACCCTATTCACATACTAAACTTCCTAAACCGCATGTAAAAAGCCTCCTCCGGAAGAGGATGCTTGAGGAGTGGCAAACCTCATGGAAGAATGGCGATATAGGCAGGAAAATCTAAAACATCATGCCCTCAGTTAGTCTCCGTCCCACTAACTGGATTAGAGAGGATGTTTTCTTCTCCCAACATGGACCTTTCCCTGCCTACCTCAAAAGGTTTCACCTGTCTGACAGTGATTATTGCAGTTGTGGTGGAATTAGCATGGCATTTCACTATGCCACGGAGTGTATTTATACAGTGTCTTAGCATATGAGGAAGCCAGCGACAAACTTCGAACAAGAATGGCTGAAAAGGGTTGCCAATAACCTCGTCTCCAGGCATAAAATTCGTGGGATTATCAAATTCATTAACGAAAACAGAGATCTTTTCCGGCCTCCCTAGCCTTCAACTTTCCAGCGAGCTGAACTTAGTAGCTCAATTACTGGACATTCCCCCTTCAAATAAAAGAAAGGTATAACAACATCTAAAGAAAAAAAGACTTTACGAACTAATAGTGTAAAAGTGAAAATGCCTGTGCTGTACATAGTGTATATATTTCCTTCTTTTTGTTTATTTCGTTTTTCTTAAATAAAATTCCCATACCTTGCCCATCAAACTGTTCAGTGACAGGTCTGGTCACGGGTACGGGGGTAAGAGACGGCGTTCTGTTCAGTGACATAATTCTATAAGGAGCAAAGCATTCCAAAATAAAATTAGTGAAGCAAACTTGAGGTGTATCATGTGAGCATGAATTCATCTCATTATGGTACATTAAAAGTTGATTAATTTAAAAGGTATTTTTGTTTATTACCGTTTTTCAGATTCAAGAATGAATGAACATATTTTCTAGCAATTAATAATGTAAATTTGTAATGATACAGGATGATAAGTTTGATAACAGCTTTTGAGATCGAACTATTAGCTTGAAAACAGAGATTCAACACTAAAATGAAATTAGTTCTCAGGAATAAATGCAAACAATATGATAGCAATATGTTAAAAATTGTGCAGAATAACCATATTTGATGCTAATACTAATTCAATAAACTTTGACTCAATATCGTGGATAAGATTTAAAACTTAGAATTTTTATAACATAAACCTAAGCAGGCTTTGCAGATTAAGAAGATTACTAAGATTTCCTACAATTTTATAACTAAATAGTTGAAGCTAATACTTATTTAATCCTCCTTTCAAACTTCAACTCCTCTTTACTTCATTACTCTTTACTTCATCAGTATAGAAACACCAACACTAATAATAATACTAAGAAGAAGCTGACTATTTCTGTAAAATTAATACTCAAAATTTTGATTCACAAACCTTGATGTTCTTTCAATGCACAGATCAAAGCAGCAAGTGCCCCTCCTTGGCTAAAACCTAGAATTCCATCAAATGGTCCCTAAAAATTAATATACAAATTTTAGAATACTGAAATAAGCATACATTAGCAAAAAGGAAGTTGTGAATAAATATTTTATTCTTTTAAGAATCAAAGCTTGAATTAGTGTCTTCCAGGTATCTTTAGAAAATGTGATCACATTAGTATTTACTACCTAAATGTATGACCTGAAGAAAGTTGATTTATCCACTATTTGTTAAAACAAGGGTTTTCTGCCCAGTTAACTATGAAAAGAACAAAGAAAATTTCAAAGCAATTTTGAACCAAATATAAATAATTTGTATACATTAATTTGTTACAGCAAGTGTTTATGAAAAACGATTATGAAGTACACCAATTAATGTAAATTTTAAAAAATCAGATTTTAAGTAGTGGTACAAAATGAATTTGTTTCTCTTTGTCCTAAGCAGCTCTATGAAAATTAAAAGTAATATTTTAAGTTTAATAATTAAGCTCAACTAAAATGAAAATTTTAACATGAATAATAATTTTTTCATATTTCTTCTACTGCTAAGCCAATATTAAATTTCTAAAATTGTATTTATTACATTTAATAGAACATACATCACAGAGTGACTTCTTTTGAATAAATATAAGAAAGCTAATCACTTAACTAAAACCTGAATAAATAGCATGAAAATCATCTCCAAGTCTAACATGTATGAACACTCCATCACCGAACACCTTTGAGCACTACATCCATTAAGTACCCAAAGGTTTGTTGCTGATACTATGTCTGACTTGCAATTGTATCTGTCATGCTGCATACGACTTGTAATGTTATTATTCATGCAAGATTGTTTTTTGTGCTATTGTAAATTTAT
Source organism: Araneus ventricosus (assembly GCA_013235015.1). Classification (NCBI taxonomy): domain Eukaryota; kingdom Metazoa; phylum Arthropoda; class Arachnida; order Araneae; family Araneidae; genus Araneus; species Araneus ventricosus. The sequence goes on from BGPR01030131.1 coordinate 9,907, forward strand.
ATTCCATTAAACCTGAATTGTACACTTGTCTGGTATATCCGTTTCTTTTATCTAATGTACTAACAAAAAATGAAGATAATAGGCTAAAAAACCTCATTATCTGAAGAGACTGGCGCTGATGATGATGGACTACAAAGATTGGAGCAACAAGATTATTATGAAAGTGAAATGAGTGCTCATATGCTTTGTAATAATATACGGTCTATACATTCCAAAGAATGATTTATGAATGTTAGAAAAGAAAAAAAATTATTTCAGATATAATCCTAATACAGAAAGGCAACCGAGAAAAGTCAAAAGAGGAGATCTTCAAATCATGTAAGTAGACAAACTTCTGAACTATTTTTTTTTATCATCTTTTAAAAATCTATTAGTTTTTTCCCCTTCCAAAAAAGTAAATTTTAGAAACGGAACAACAGAAAGGATATTTTTGCATTTATATGTAATATAAGTCTTTTATTTAACTAAAATAGTATGATGAACAGGCAAAAAAAAAAAAAAAAAAATCCCTTTTCGTTTTAGATATAAATACATGGCTAATCATGCTTTTTCATATAGTTTGGAAATTTCACAGGAAAATAGAGTTATACCACTCTAATCAAATAAGTAACAAATGAGAAAAATACATACATTCTAGATTAAGAGCAAATGAATGTTATGATTTATTTGTAAATCAGAGATTTTTTCATGTAAGAGGGTAAAAAGATAGAGTGAATGCACCGAATGTGAAAAATGCACTTAACAAAATGAATTTCTGATTTTAATATTTCATCTAAAACTATGAAGCTTGAGTTTATTTTCTTTTATTTATAAACAAATTTTAGGGTACAATTTAACTTGAAGATTCTTTTGTGTGTGAATTTAGTTTTAGATTGCATGTTATACTTTCAGTCTTATTTTTTACATTTATTTTCTTATTTTAAACATTGTCTCTAGAATGCATTTATGACAGCCTGATTTTGATATAAATCAGCTGTTTAATTTTAACAATCTATTAAGATAAAGTTTCTGAAACTGAGAAAAACAAACACATACAAATTTTGGATTAATATTTTTATTGTAGTCAATTCTTTTTTTTGTAATGAGTCATTTTAGTTTCTTTTCAAAATAGATATAATTTTTTTCCAGAAAACTTAGAAGAGCTAATTACCTGAGATTTAAAAGCTTCAGCAATGGTATTTATAGATTCTTTAAAACCTTCAACTTCAGTACAGGCTGTTCTTGAACTAAAATCTTTGGTACTATCACAGAACCACCAACTGCAACCTAAATGTAAAAATGCAGAACACATAATAATGAAAACTGAGATCTGAAGATATATAGATAAATGTGAACTTAACATACTGTATGGATTTTGTTTCAATGATGCAAACCATCAATATTTTTATGAGAGATGTAGTCAAGTTCAGCAGTTTTTTGGATAAATAAATCAATATTTATAGATATAGATAAAAAAAATCATGTTTTTCTACTAAGTAACTAAAAGCAGGACCATAACATGCATTTACTTTCAAGAATAGAAGCTATGTAGTGAGAAAAATGACTTCAGATTAAACGAATATCTTTCCATCAGCAGCTTTAGGAGTTGCTACTGTAACTGTTTCATAAGCATAAATAACAGTTCTCCATAAATAAGACAAGAAAACTAATACCGACATTCAACAAAAAGAAAAAAAAGCTCCATTTTTATTTTTTACAAAACAGGAACTTATATAACAAAACAGAATCCCACATCTGTTGCTAAACAGTTAACACCAAATTATGCAAAAAAAGTTATTAAAAACCTGTAAAGTTAGTATGAAGGAATTTTAGCAGAAATGCCCCATTACAAAAATTTTATCATTCAACTTAATAAGAAAAATCACTTCACAAGCAGTTTATTTAAATCTCTAAGATATAAAATTATGATTTTGAATAATTTCATACATAAAAATTATTTTTTAAAATATTGCATTGGTTATTAAGCAGATATAGGTTGACCTAAGTAATTGTGAATGCTACTTATAACTCTAATCTATCTATCTATCTATATATATATATATATATATATATATATATATAGTGATCTTAGTAAGTCAAAGCTAATGCTGAGTTTTTTGGTCATTTTGAACTTCTATCTTAATTTAAAAATAATTCTCTAATTGCAAATATTTTAAATATATTTATGAAGAATGCACTGCATTTTTTCCTCGTCATCACACTTTTACATTTAAGTTAAGTATTTAAATTTTTGGAAATTTTGTTATTTACATTTTTGAGGTAATAAATACATGAAACTACTCTAATGAAGTATACAACACATTAATATATCTCTTCCTAAAAATAAATGAATCTGAAAATTTTACTACGAATTTACAATCACCCCATCATTTTCAATTTTGGGGGCGATTGTGAATTTTAAAATGGAGTAATCATGAACATGATTCACAATCACTGTATGTGAATAAAAATATTTTGTAGATCTTGAATTGTATTTTTGAAGCGTGAAAAGAGTAAAGTACTTTATTGAAGCAATAAAGTCACACAATTATATCAAAAAAGAGCTTGTAAATGCACAAGATCTACAGAAAGCTACACAACAGAAAAAAGGACTAGCAAATGAGCATATGAAGGATGTGCTATGCCGCCATTTTCCAACAGAACATACAAAAACAGAAAAATAACATCTGTTTTTCATGAGTATGTGGGTATAAATGAACACTAGAAGCTACACATATGTAGCTTCTAGTGTATGTTTGTACATATATTTTTATTCATTCACATGTAGTAGATGGATTTCTTTTAAAATCTCATTAAAACAAAGAACTATGCTATACTTTTTATGTCTGCACTAGCTGAGTGGCCCGACGTTGCATGGGCTATTTCAAATAATGCGCAATTCCCTGAGGTCACGTGACACATACCTAATGTGTGTTATAATATTGTTGAAAACTTTCAAATCAAGCCTCTTTATTACTTTCAAACAGTTTGAATGACAACACAAGAGGTTTGGAAAATTATTTATTTTATTTTCATCTTTTAAACAATAAATGAAATACAAATAATCATACAAATACGAATACTAATACAAATTTAAAATTAGATTAATTTAAATTTAAAATGAACAATTATACTTCCAAAATTTATAAATTAAAACATAGTATTAAAACTCAGGAATGATACCGGACACAAAATAGCTTTTCTAACAGGTTTTCCATACCAATAACAGAAGATTCAAAAATTTCATCAACAATGAAATCATAATATATCCATGAAATCTCAAAATAAAACCTCACGGGAAACAACATTTTTTGTAAAAACCCTATTTGAATTATTTAATTTTCCCTGTTTTGTTGTTTCTACTACCTAAACTCGCACACAACGCCTCGATGTTGCTCTTGAAAAAGCAACATATAACATTCTATGTGAAAATACTGGCTGAGGCAAATACATTCCTACTTTTCAAAGACTCTGTCCTTGAGATTTGTTTATTGTCATTGCAAAACCAAGTCGAATGGGAAACTGCCGCCTTTGAAGCTGAAAAGGTAGATTACTGTTATTCTTGGAATAAAAGCACGTAGACCTTTTATATGTCCAGTCAAACTTTCAGCATCTATAACGTTAGGCATCAGTTTTCGAATAATCAAACGTGTTCCATTACATAGTCCTGTCGATGGATTCAAATTCCTGAGCAGCATAATGACATCTCCTACTTTCAAGTTAAGTTCATGTGGTGGCATTCCGGAAGGATGGAAAATTGTCCAATGAGAAATTGTTCTGTTCTTGATTTTCACAGATTATGCTATCAGCACTGAAGTACGTCTTATTCTGGCCCTGGAAGTTTTTTCAAAATCTGTTAATTGATTTTTAAGGAATCTTCATTCTTGGGACACAAAATAGCTTTTTCTGCCAGATTTTCCATATCCATCCAAAAGCCTATTCAATGACGAGCTATATCATTTAAAAATACCTTTAATTGTAAATAAAGATTCTTCAAAATGTAAACTTAATCCTGATAATATAACCATTTAGATTGATGAACTGTGTATTATTTATATGGAACCCAACACTAAGCCTGCTCGATGACTGCCTACAATAGTAATAAAAAGAATTGATCCAAAAAACTTTCTCTTTTTGCTTTGAGAACGAAACGTTGGCGCACACGAAGCATAACAAATCTACTTATTATCTGGTTGTTGGCGAATTCTAATAGAAAGTAACCCCAAGACGCGTAGAAACACGAACTACGTCCTTCATCGGTGCAGCGCCGGACGTATAGCGTAATCTCTGTTAGCTTCTTAACCTGTCTTTGAGTATAGAAAGGTCTTTATCTCATCCCATGTAATCGAACCCTGTCCGTTGTTTTCGAAGACAACCTTCGCAAAATCATGACCCTTGTAAACGTACTTGAAAATATACTTTATAGACTTGAATGAACTGCAAATTTCAACATTTATAAGGGTATTGTATTTCTTTGTGAGGTATGGGTTGTATGGCACGATCCACCTAATATCTACAACATTGCCATTTATTGTTACGTGGTTTGCATTGTCACGACGCCTATATATAAGATAACCATCAGCATTCTCAGCCGTTGCTTCTCTAAATTGCTTGGGGTATCCCTTTGTGCAAACACCGTCAGCCATGCACGGAGAATCTGGATTCAGCACACCACATGGTCCACGAATCATTGTAGTTTAACAATTTCGTGCAATCGAGTGTCTCCTCAGGCAGCTCTGCTGACACTGTCTGATACTGGGACCCTTATTTCATCCTCATCTGCTCATATCAGCAATAGATGCATGTGTGGCAATCCTCTCTTCTGGATCTCTATGACATGAATGTCTGCAACAATACGACCCAAAATACCATTTTTCTTCAATCTTATAACAGTGCTTTCTTCTTGATATCAAAAACTCTAGCAATCAAGTCGGGACGATCATGCGGCTTTTGTCCAGGAAAAAGGTTCTCCTTGATCTCGCTCCACTTGGGATTGCAAGTAAAAGGCAAAAACAAATCGGGCTTTCCAAAATGTCTGACTATCGACATGACATCCTGAAAGTTCTGTTGCATCTCTCTTGGACTCCCAATGAAACTCGAGGGCAAAATGAGTGAAACACCTGGTCTAACGCCAGCTTAGTAGCCAGAGCATTTATGTGGTCGGCAAGTCCGAAATATGATTCTACTCGTAGCGCCCTCTGATTATGTCTAATGAAATTCAAACGATTGCCCTCAACCTTAACATACGAATCAACAACATACTGCTGCATAAGCTTCCCTCCATACAAAATAGGATTGAAAATATCTTTTCTCAAGGACAAACAGTGTACATAAAACTGCAATTCAGAATAAGACTGATTAATGCGAAAGCCTCTTTCACCACATGGAAAAAATAAAGCGTAAGTCATCGGGTCGCAGTTCGGAATGAGAGTACTAATCCTACTCAGTTCACGTTGTCTTGGATAAATGCAGATATCCCGGTTATTCGGTGGGATGCCACCAGAGCTTCTAAACACCATTGCAATCTCATTTGTTTTTGGAGCATTATATCTCCCTCTGTGCTGGCTGATATGAAATTTTAGTGATGACACTAATGCACATTGTAACATTTTCCGACGCCTCATGTCCTTCTTCCCGAAGAACCTGCTGTTCCAATTCCCACATCATCTTGTAAGCATCTGCAAAAGGATTGACTCTTCTAATGATCTCATCTATTTTTCGCATAAATTTCGGATTACATTCAGAATTTTCTCTACAACCCATTCTTCGACAAGTGGCAAGATCAGAGTCCAAAACATATAATTGGGCGAATTTTTCACTTCCTGCTTCAGCTGGGTGTAGATGAGAGGTCCTGTGATAAATTTGGCCATGAATTCTGAAGCAATATGCTCCTCTCCCTGTAGACGGTACAATCTGTATCCCCATTGAAGCAAATGATTTTTGAGCACTGTTGTACGATCTTATGTTATTTTTGAAATGCACTGATAATTCTTCGGAGCCATCCACCAATCCTTTCATTTCCACTGGATAAACTGAAACCTGCTCAATTATATTTCCATTATGACAGCAATGAATGTAAATTCCTCTGGTATTCTTTTCATCCCGGAAAAACAACCCTAAGCATTTCAGACAGAGATTGTCCATTTCTCCACAGTTGTGTTCTTCAACAATAGGGTAAAGAACAGTTCTAGCTGCATAAAAAGTTTGTATCTGATGGTGATTTTGTCCTTCAATAACATTTAGATGGCGTTCTCTTGCATGTTGTACCATGGCTGACAATCGTCTATTTCTTTGTTCCTCTGTTTGTTTGGCTCTTCTCTCCTGGCCACGTTGTGCCATGTCTGACAATTGGCTATTTCTTTGTTCTTCTGTCCTGGCCACGTTGTGCCATAGTTGACAATCGGCGGTTTCTTTCTTCTTCAGTTTCAGCAACTCTCCTTTCCTGTTCTCTAATTGCCTGATGTCTACGGGCAGCATCACCTGTAACTCCTCTTTTTCTTTTAGGCATCGGAAAAAGCGAGAATTGAACAAAGCAAAAATAGTAACTTCCAAATATCAGCTTTATTTCTGTCAGCGTCATTCTTTTTTATGTTACTGTAGTTTCATTATTGAAACTTTAAACATTATTGCACGCTTCATAAAGGAACTTTTAACATTGTTGTTTAATGAAACTTGAACATGGTTGTTTCATTAATCAAATTTGTAACATTGTTATTTAAAGTAATGGTTGCAACAATGTTCTTTAAAGTAAACTACTTCAATAATAAAAAGTGTTCTGAATTGGGCAGCAAAAATTAAAAGTATTGTTATAAAGTAGCCCAAAAAATGAAAAGCGTTGTTGTTAATTAGTTTTTAATTAATATCTTTTTTACTAATTAAAATTTCGGAATTTAAATGGCCAAAATGGATTCCATGGATTATTCCCCATCTTTTGGTATTTTCCACATGCTTCTCCATTCAGCAGTCCGTGAGAAGATAGCCTCACATACATACACACACGTTGAATTTTAATAGTGTAGATTGTTAAATCTTTACTCTCTGACTAATATTAGATGTTCTTTAATAATTCGTCATTATTACTTGAAACTCACCTTCTTCAACAAAATGGAGAAACCAATGACTTGTAGAATACAGAGGGAAATTGTGGGCATTCAAAGATGAGAAATCATTCTCAAAGTGGGATAATTGAGAACAGCTTTAATAAGTAATCATTCACATTTGCACTGATTTTTTTTCTCACATATTTTAACTATTTTTCCTGGTGGCATTCACAATTGCCTCCAAATTTAATGAATTCTAAAAAACTATTCGGGGAAATGTGAATGCACAGCACAGTTTTTATTTTTTGTGAGAATTCAATGAAAATCTCTAGGGCCATCCTCAAATATGTAGAAGTTCAACAATGCACTTTCAATTGTGATATCAAAAAAAATATAGTTTTAAATAAACTTATATCCATACATACATCATTATAGTATAATACTTATATATGAATATAAGACAATGAACAAAATCCATTCATAATTGCTGCAGGCAACCCTATAATTATTTATGTATTTTTTTTGCAAAACTGGCATTTTTTTGTTTGAAGAATGAATTTTAATAAGCTAATTGAATTAAATTTGACCCACAACATTTTAAGACACACTTGGCTGTAAGGCAAAATTTTTAAAAGTACAGTTAAAAACATATGAAGAAAACAATAAAACTTTAGATTATTATTATTATTTTTGGAATAACTTGCACAATCAGCCACAAAAACCTCTAACTGTTTGGTTGGGGCTGCCACTAAATAAATCAGTTTTTATGTCAACCTTTTGAACCACAATTTAAAATTTGATTGAATTTCTTCATTTTTATATTAACAGATGTAAAATTAATAACAAATATAAATTAATATTTTGCCAATTTGATAAAAGGAACCAATGAATAAATTAAAATATCATAAAAAAGATATTTGCTGTTAGAAGTTTTCACATTTTCTATTTAGATATAAACTGAATAAATCAAATTCAGATGAAAAATGGCAAAAAGTTTTAAAGTTTGTAAATTACAAGAAGTTAAAATTCAGATGATTAATCCAAATACAATAAAATTAATTCAATAAATTATTTGAAAGCAAAATATTTTGATGATTTTCAACTCCACACAACTGACAGGAGTAACTAAACAATTATTATTGAATTTTTATACTATGAAAATACATTCCTACAATTAAAAATTGTGCTCTTTGATATCAAAAGTATGACAGAAGAGAAACGAAATGCAAACATCAGTCCATTATTCATACATCAATATGCTATAATGCTTATATATGAATATGTGACAAAATTAATAACTCAGTTGAAGAGATTTTTTAGTTATTCCTTCAGTGATAAAACTTCTGAATTTTAAATTTAATTCTATACTTGATAGATGTAATTGGCGATTCCTTTACTAAATGCATCATTGATATGGCACATAAATGCATGTGCTACTCCCTTAATTTTTTCTTAACAACTTAAAAATTGAGTGCAAAAAATGCAAATACATGCTTTTACATTCTTGAAAAAATGAAAATTTCAATATTTTCCATAAATGCAAGTTTATTGTGGCATATTTCTGACTAAAATCCAAATTCTTGTCCAAATACGAGAAAAAAAAAAAAGAATTAAATTAAAAATATTACAATAACCAGAGAAATTTTGGAAAATTCAATACGATTAAGCAAGAATAAATTTTAGAAATGCTTAATCTTAAATGAATCCTTTAAAAATAATATCCACAAAGGAATCAATCAATCACAGCATTAAAAAAATTTCTTTCAAAGTCATTTCTTTATAAAGGAAACATACTCAAGAACTTTGCTGGAAAACCAAACATTGAAAAAGCATTTTAGTAACTGATTATGAAGATATCAGTAAATCATAACACTTAAAGAATTATAGAGAAAATAATCAAAATAAAATTATATAAACAATATATGTATCGTAAA
>BGPR01030132.1:2311-18246 GCA_013235015.1 Araneus ventricosus
CAGTTGAATAAATACCTAAACCCTAAAATAACGCACACTTCGTTTTAAATAAAAAAGTTAAAAACAAATAAGGCCAAAAATATAAACAACAAAACCAAAGATTTAAATTTTCATCCAGTATAGTCAAAACTTCGTAATACCAAACGTAAACATTTTATTCCAAAAATAACTCAGTATCTCCATGAGGCGTCTATATTATGGGCTTCTTTTTACATTTTTAAATGAAAATAAAAAACATCAAATTTTAAAATTTCGAAGTAAAAATCGAATAATATACCAGGAGAAAATACCTTCGGAAAAATGATCGCCTGGACTGTTTAATGAATTTGAAAGATGTTGGTATTTTTTACATTTTCCTTTCTTTTTGTTGTGTAAGATTCCAATGACTGTTGCCATCCCGACTACCGTAAATAAACTACACGGTTGCTTGTATTTCATTAATCAATGGCGAAAAACTGTAATCTCGGGATATAATGATGCGACGGATGGTAGCTTCTTTGTTATAGGAAGAATTTTTTGAAAAATATACAAGACGATGATGGGGATATCGAAAAAATAATGAATTTTTCGCTTAGTTTGTTTTCTTTCGGTTTACATTTCGGTCATCTTGCTTGACAACTTATTTTAGGTTTTGGAGTTTCGTTTAAAGATGATCGATTCGAGGGTTAGATTTCATTAAGATGGTTTTAACAAAATTCAAGAATTTGATTATGTTTATTTACGGATAAAAATAAATATAGATCATAAATTACATCATTGATCTTACAAAAAAAATGTGAACTGTGAGTTTTTATATCGTTACCAACCTGTAATGCTGTTTCCCTGCAATGTTATTCTTATGGTTGGAAAGAGACGTTTACAAAGGTTCTTTTTGAATGCCGTGGATGCTTTCACGAATATTTGGAAACAAATTTGACGACCCTGGAGACAAAATGATTAAGATAACGCTTATAGTCCAGTCAAGGAAGGCCTAAAATGAGGGTGAAAAACATTAAATCGTATAGTTTTGAAAACTTTTACACATGCTCGTGAGGGGATCCTCATGAGAGGGGACATCGCGCCGCCATCTTGGATTTCACCCCCTTTTTATAGTTTTCCTTGAATATCTCGAAAACTATTCAGTTTTCAAATTACAGTTGATATAACAAATTAAAGAGTGTGAAATTCCCTACAAATCCATACATTTATTATTCTTCATAATAGTTGAGATAATGGGTCTCAAACTTTGCCGCCATCTTGGATTTCATCCCCTATTTTATATTTTTTCGTAAATATCTCAAAAACTATTCAATTTTGAATTACCTGTAATACAAAACATTAATGATCATAAAATTTCTTACAATTACATGATATTATTTTTCTTCTAGTTTTAATAGTTTCTCAGATGTTTAAGAAAAACTGAAAAAAGGGGAGGATAAAAACCAAGATGGTAGCAAACTTTGAAACCCATTATCTCGAAAACTATTAAAGCTGGAACAAAAAAAAAAAACACTCTTTCGCAGAGAATTTTACGGTCTTTAATTTATTGTTTCACGGGTGATTTGAAAATTAAATAGTTTTCGAGATACTCGAACAAAACTTTAAAAAGGGGGATAAAATCTAAGGTGGCGGCCCATTTGAGACCCATTACCTCGGAAACTATTAAAGATGGTAGAAACATAAAGTCATGTATTTTTAAGGAATTTTACGCTCTTTAATTTACTGATTGCATGAAATTTTCAAATTGAATAGTAAATGCGAGAATTCGAGATATTCAAGAAAAACTGAAAAAAAGGGGGATGAAATCCAAGATGCCGGCACGAGCTCACCCCCAGGACAGGGGCCTTTTAGTATGTTCAAAAAGAAGCCTCTCGCAAACATGTGACCCAATTTTCAAAACTATAAGAATTAAATGTTTTTTCAGACTTTTCATTGACTTGACTATTAATGTCCTTCTTTTCTGCTCCCTCTTTCTTCAACAATGGGCATTCCAAATGGATTGGTTATCCCGAAGGGGCAAATTAACGGTAATTTGTAAGTTTTAAGAAATGTTGAAAAAAGTCAAAGATTTTTATTGTTAATCTTATAAAAGTTGACTTGATTTTTTGATAATGACAATTTGTATTTTCATTTTTATTTTTTTGTCCAACCAAAAAGACTGCCTTTATTTTACAATAGAAGACGTTGTGCAAATACAGAAATAAATATTAAAATTAAAATAATATATATTTAAAATTTTAAAAAACATTTTTTAGAATTTTTCAATAAAAACTATGCATTATTAAGAAACAGAAAATATCATATTCTTAGAAAATACGTGGGTATACTTATACATGCATGTACAAAGGTGCTTAATCTTTTTGGTTAAGGTGCTTAAAAAGTGCTTAATTTTTGCATCAATTTCTCACTACGCACCCTGGTCAAGTGTTAACCTTAAGCCATTTGCCCCTTATATCGAAACTGCATATAGGCGCTTATTAGGCATTTGCACGACGGCGCCGATTAGGTTAGGCACGAGCCTGTATAGACCTACACCGAAACATTGTCACCAAGCCTCATTTTATATCAGTTCTACAATTTGAAAAGGTCTGAAAGGCATATTCAGAATATGAATTGAATTTTTGGCAAAAACAGACTTGCAATTGCATTTCTTCCAACATAAAGAGAGTATAATCAGTTAGTAAAATACGTGTTTTAACACTTTGGCAGACATAACACCATTTGTCCCTATCTGATATCATAATTTACTCGAGAGAAAAGGCAAAAACCAAACGGAAATACTCAATGAACAAGTTAACCAATAAAGTCCAAATAATTTTTAAAAATAAGGTTATATAATATATGGCTAATTTATAAGCCACACAATAAGGTGGTTTATAAATTTTAATGTTATAGCATCCATGTCTCTCATTTTGTATAGCTTGAATGACAAATGCCATACCTTTTCACTTACGCGAACATGCTAAAATCATCTTCATTACGATAATGTCATTATATGCTCGATTTGAAGCAGACGAGTGCTGAAAGTCTTTTTTTCATCTACACATGAAAAAGAAAAACTTGCTATTTTGAATATCAGAAGCAATTATTTTCAGAGAAAGAAATGCAAAATTGCATGTTAAAAAAATAAAGTAAACAGGCAAATTTGGCCTTAGTTACATCTCACCTTTATGAGAAATCATTCAATCTACGACTCTAAAAAAAGACAGTCAACAGAGGTTCACGTATCAACATTTTTATTTGTCTCTAGATTAACAGAAAAATCCTACGGATGCAGGTTCGGGAAGTGTAGAGAGGAAGCTGTAGGTCAAGAAATATCCACCAAATCCACGAATATGTTCAATTCCAAGCCCTATACGGCCCTTGTAATTATTCTATGTAAATTATTGTGATTTTTGCTATGCTCTAAATTCAGTTCTACGTTATTCTAAATTTTATCCCATGCTTACTGTTAATTATGTTACTGTGAACCTTATTAGAAATATCTGTTTTAGATTGCTCGATGTGTTTTATTTATTTCTAAATGAATGATATTTATGTTAAGTTCTTAATTCGATTCTATGCTATTCTAAATTCGATTTCGATTCTATGCTATTCTAAATTCGAATTCGATTCTATGCTATTCTAAATTCGAATTCGATTCTATGCTATTCTAAATTCGAATTCGATTCTCTGCTGTTCTAGATTCGACGCTGTGCTGTTCTAAATTAGATTCTACGTTCGAAAAATAATATTAAACGTTATTCTAAATTCTATTCTAAATTTCTTTCTAAATTCATTTTATTCCCTTTCATTCTGGAAAGTAGATGAACCTTCGAGCACTTTCTCTAAGGTTCGGTTCCAAAAAAGAATAATTGTAAGTGCCATTTCAGCGAACACTTTTCATGCTGTGCTTCCAGCACATAAACCACAAACAGTTATCCTAGATCACTGGTAAGTAATTTTTCTATATATGTGTTCTATTGTCTTTCTCATTTCTCGCAATAACTCGTAAGCATTCATGTGCATTATTAAACACTGCTGTAGTTCAGAACAACGGATGAATGTTTTGAAAGGTAATCATTGAAAATAAAAAACGAATTCATTTGGACCTCAAACGCATTTAGTGTTCTAAAGGCATCCTGCCTTTGCTCCTTCACGAAAGATTTTAAACACTGTGGCGCATTCTAGCCTTAAACTACATTTATCACATCGTAAATTTTAAATGAAGATCTAAGTCCCGTCTATTTTAAAAGAATTTTATGACACTTGGAAACCCACCGTTGTCTCAGAAGACAAGCATTAATTTTTCAGAGGTAAAATCCCTGACAGACACGTCTTATAAGAATCTTCTCTTTGATGTTAGATGCAAAAGTTCTCAATTTCGTCAAAGAGAACAGGCTCCGCCCACTCTGAAATAACGTTGCAGCTCATAACGTTACCACCGTCTCCAGCGGATTCGCCAAATGCATGCCAAGACAAGCCACTCACCGGGAAGGAAAGAGAGCCAATAAAAGCCCGAAAGTACCTGGAGGCACTCAAAGGGCATTAAGAGTTCATAACTTCGTGAACGGATCTTTTTAAGAACTCCGGAAACATGTTCATCCACGTTATTGATATCATACAATCGATACCATCAGTTAGAGTGGCACCCGGGATTTGGCGTGACATTTTAACGTCACTTCCACAAGAGGCGAACGCCAGAAATGATAGTGGCTTGACAGTCAGCCATCTTGGACAGGAGATTTATGGTTGAAAAAACCTTTTTGAAAAGGTCTTTATTTTTCGATCCTTGCAGAAAAAACTATGTTTCTAGTTGGAGAGCATTATTGGCCTTATCGAAGAGGTTTACAAAAAGCGAAAGAAAGAAAATCTTGCTTTTCTGAATCAGATATTGTTTCAGGTCTGGAGCCGTCTCTGTCGCATGGAAGTGGCGGATGATGGATTATACACAAGGACTTAAGAAACCATATAGTATCTTCCTTCAAAGCGTAAAATAGGTTTTTGAGCATAGCTTTTAACGAAACTTGATAGCGTGTCTTGAAAGAAAATATTAAACACGGTGAGCACACTATAACATAAGATTTCAGTTTAAAAATTTTAAAAAAAAGTATTACTATGGTATTTGGTAAGGAATTGTATACATTTTAGAGTTTATTGTAGACAGATATAGCCAGAATCAAAGATATTTTCTCCCTCAAACAGAATCTCCAGGTTTGTGTAGACAATCTCGTTATTAAAATTTTACTTTAGAAAAAATATTTCATAAAAAATGGATCATGATCTCGCATTACTGCAAAATTGTTTTTTATTGACTATCAATAAAAAGATTCATTTCGAAATTCTGGAAAGGTGATCTTCATTCTGTAAATGTAACAATCGGCAATAAGTAACAAACTTAAAGTTGTTAGTTATTATCCTGCAAGGCCGAATAATAACGCTTTAAGTTGACTATAAAAGCTGAACGCAGAGTCTGTTAATGCAGAAAATATTATTTGCTTCAAAGCATCGCATCTTTTGAAATTATACATATCGTCGTCTTTCGAGCAAAAGTCCAATACTAACTTTTTGGACATAAAGTTGATTAAGTTTGAGTTGATTGAGTCGTTATGATAAATAGTAAAAAGTATTTTACAGACTTCTAGATCCAACGGTTGGCTAACTGATGCTTAGATAACAGGTTTATATTTTGAAATCATTAATAGGACATTTTAATCGATTGCAGAAATCCGTCAAAATGTTTGTTGTGGACTTCGTGACTTTTCTTTGAACGACGACGATATTTCAGTATTTCAGTTCTACAGCAAAACGAACAACAATTAAATAAATTAATCTTCATTTAGAAAGATATTAATTCGGAAGTCAGCAGTAATGCATATAAATCAAAACAAATTATTGATAGAATGGTTATTAGAAAGTTATGTCAAGAATAAGGCCAATTTCTCACCTCCGCATACTACGTTAATCAAGATAAATCGTATTTCACAACGGAACAATATCACTCCATATCCAACAGCCTTAGGAAACAAATTTAACTACCGTATCTCAAAAGGCCCTTTTACAAAGGATGCCAGCATCCTGCAAAAATTATATCGTAAATACGACAAAACCCAAACACTCCGATTTAACGGTATCCATAATAAATGACTATCGCAATTAGCTCTTTGTTTCGAGGTGATTACGGTTACCAGATGTACTTTAATTTAGATATCCTTCAGAGATGCCGCTCGTTGTTGACTAGATAATGCTTTCCTCTCTCCATTATTGCCACCGGATAATGGAAAATGAGTAGTTCGGTGGAGGCTCGCACGATAGCTGCTGCCATCCATGGGCAGGCGCAAAACTATTCATACATTTTCACACGTGAATGGAAAGGCCATTTTCACCATCATCCGCGAGATAAATTCATTAATAAAGGACTAATACCAGTATCACGTGACCCAACGCATCGATTAAATTACCTGCAGACGATAAAAATTCATCGCCGATCTGAAAGGAGAAAAAAACTCGGTAACACAATGGCCGACATTTTAATGAAGCTTCATTCAGCGAAGTAACTGCAATTCTAACCTCGCACACGCATCAGGAGATTTAGTAGAAGTAGAGTGGCAACGTTAATGGGGTTGCTTGCGACTGAAGAGCCTCAACTGTTGAATATTGCAAGTTAATTACTCGCGGAGAGTTAAGTTAGAGAATTAAAATATTTTGGGAAACGGCGTATTGTTTTTAACGCGATAGGAAGTTGTTATCGCTTTTAACGATACTTGCGGAAGAATCCGTGTTTGTTCTCAAAGCCCAGAGCTAAGCTTTAAAGCTGTCTCTGTAAGTAAAGAAGATAATTCAGCATCATTACTACCACTTTGATGAGGTTTATGTTTAATTTTAATAGCGCTTTAATCTGTACCGTTTATCGCCTTAAGGAAATTGAATAGAAATATCTAAAAGAATCTGTTTTTAACTCACAGAATTTTGTAGTTTTAACATTCAACAGTTTTTGAGATGTGGTAAGTAATTTCTTAAGTGAATTTTCGAGTTTATATGAATTCAGCTTTCGTATTTTCATGTTCCGTAGGATTTTATGAAATATATAAGCAATCTTGAGCTAAAGGAAACCCGTATTGTTCATGTATCGTAATATAATTTTCATTTAGGGTTCTATATACAGTGGCTCCCAAAAGTGTTCGTACACTTACGATTTTCAATGAAATAGGGCTCTATCCATTAATTAAAATTAATATTTCAGAATAGATATTTAATAATAAGATCTATAATCTATTCTTAACAAACTACATGAAATATTTTAAAAACATAGTAAAACTTTATTTTTAAGAAATCAATAATCAAAAAGTAATAAAAACTTTATCTCACAAAATTCTTCGTACACTGAAATACTTTCGAATAAATTCATAATTTAAATTATCGTCTGTCGCTTTATTTTTATTTTTGCATTGTGGTGGCATTTAAAAAATCGTTTGGCTTTAATTTTTGCTTGCTGACACCGTAATATTCTATTTATTATTTAAAAATGGCTCGTTGTCATAAAGAAACAACAATCAGCATTCGAAAATTTATTATTTTTCATCATAGCAGTGGTAACTCAGTTTGGAATATCGCTAAATTAGTTAATTTATCCCAACGTTCGCCTCTGGTGTCTCTATAATTGTCCACAAAATTTGGAAACACCACCTCAATCGCCAGATTTAAACCCAATAGAACATATTTGGAGAGAACTGGAGGTTAGAGTACGAAAACACGACATTAAAACAAAAAGCGAACTAAAAACAGTAATGATGGAAGAATGGATGAACATTGATGCAGAAATTACAAAAAAAACTAGTGAAATCTATTCCCATACGTTTAAAAGCTGTTGTGGATGCTAAAGGATATCCTATTAAATTAGTTTAATGAAAAATTAGAATATTTACTATTGTTTAGAGATTTTTTTAAAGTGTACGAAGACTTTTGTTACTTTTTGATTATTGATTTCTTAAAAATAAAGTTTTACTATGTTTTTAAAATATTTCATGTAGTTTTGTTAAGAATAGATTATGGATCTTATTATTTAATATCTATTCTGAAATATTAATTTTAATTAATGGATAGAGCCCTATTTCATTGAAAATCGTAAGTGTACGAACACTTTTGGGAGCCATTGTACTTTCCAAATTTATGAAGCAGGGATTCCACCTATTCCTTGGATATGTTGTATTATATACATATAAGCAATGTTATATGATATTTTGGACAGATTATTGACGATGTTTATTCCTAAAATTTCCATATCAAAAAATAAAATTGGGATCTCTACCACAAATATTAGCCAGAGCCTCAAGTGTGACTCATTTTGAAGCAACTTGATAATAGGATCCCTCAGCCAAAATATTATAAAAAACAAACCATTACACTACACAACTTTTAGTAGGTTGCAACACTTAAACTGTTTCCTGACAGGTCATCATGTAATACAGAAATGCGCCCATATTTTCTGAAAATTTATGCTTACCACTACTTCTGAAAATTTCTTGACTTTGAGAAATTTTATCAAGGTCTTGGTTTGAAAAAAATATAAATTTTTCTTGATGAAAAACAAAATTAATTCTTCCTCAAATGAATTTCCATTTACAGAAAAAGAAACATTTTTTTCTATTTTTATAGGCTTTACGTACAACTTAGTCTGATTGTTGTTTTTTAAAATTTTATTCATTATAATTCATTCCTCCTGTTTTGTTCCGATTCGAAATTGGCATAATGTTTCTATATATTATTTTGTAAAAATTAAATATCTCCTTTCCAATCTTTCATTCAGCCCTAATTTGGAGAATTCAGAGCCGACTGACGCATGCGCAAAAGCACGGAGAGTTCCCTCATCTGAACATAATGTTATCTCTTACTAAACATAATGAAAATACCGTAACAACGGATGCAGCTTTTTATTTCAATTATAACTATCCTCTCAAGAGACATCAGATTACAGGCTTTTTATATACATCTTGAGATAAAACCACTAAGCATCAACGCACATTATATGAAGGCAGAAGACAGATTTTTTTTCCTAGGAGAAAAAGACCGAAATATGGTAGTCTCGCCCATTTAATGATTTTGAGAGACATATTTTCTTTTTTTTTTCTGAGAGTTTTTTTTTTCATTTTCTTTTTTTCTTTCTTTCTCTCTGGTAAAATTCGAAAAATGCTGCCATCCCAGACTGCATAAATATATTATACTGTTGTCTGAATTTGATTAATCAATGGCGAAAACCAGACATTCCGAAATATAATGATGCGATGGATGGCATCTTATTATGGGGAGAATTATTACAAGATATATTCAAGAATGATACGGATGTGAAAAAAAAAATAATAATAATGGTTTTTTTCTCGTTTTTTTTCTCTTTTTGGTCTTTATTTCTGCTTTCTTTTTTTGAAATTTATTTTTGTTTTCGCAGTTTCCTTTCAGATAGATTATGGGGTTGGATTTCAATAAGATAAATTTATCGAAATTTGAGGTTTTGAATAGATTTCTAAATTGGACTCCAGAGAAACTAGCGACTCAAATTTCAGGATATGAAGAGCCCACATAAATTTGATGAACATTTCCTTGGGTACGAAATGCTCTACATGCCCATCTGATAAAGGGTTACAATTGATAAAATTTAGCAAAATTAATTTAAATATTAATTGAAATTAAAATAAAATAAAATAAAAACTATTTTTGCATTATATAGAAAGGCGAATATGCAGCTACTTCTAATGAAATAGAAAGACAAATAATAGAATAAACATAAATTTGAATTAAAAAGAAAAATAAATAAAAGAACAGAAAAAGTAAACAATAATGATAACAATACACCTTTTTGCGCGCTCAACGCAGCAGCATTAAGGGGAGTCAGTACCCTATATACTTTCAAAAATTCAATTTTTTGATTTTTATATATTTGAAATCTTCATTTCAAGACCTTTCCAACGATACAAGTCTTTTGCTCATATTCGTATTAGAAGTAAGTTAAAATAAACTTTAAAAAAAAGTAAACAGACCTTTAAATGGCGTGCCACGCCCACTTTGACAGATGAAAAATGTAAACATTGGACATTTAACCCAATGTTTCATTTGCAAAGCCTTACGTTTTATTTATTATTTGACTGCGAGGAAGCGGCAGTTTAACTGTAACTGTTTCTGCATTCTTCCTTGCCGTGTTTACATATTTCTCTTTCGTCTCGAATGAACATGTGAGTTCTTACTAAACACGTTTTTCAGGAAAATCGATGAGTTTGTAAGTTGTTATTTATCATTTTGTCTACTTTTTCTCAATCGTGTTATTGTTTCCTTTCAGTCACTTTAGAGTATTAATTAAGTATTTTTTAAAGTGTAAGTATATTTTAATGTTATGCGCAACGAATTTTTAAGAAAAGATCAGGTAAAATCTACAAAAAAAATCCGAAAGGCTGTAACTCAGGTTGAAAACACACCAAATGTACAAAAACTTGTGCTAAAGAAAGAAAAATTCTAATATAGATGATTCTTTTCAGCTGAAAATACAGGTAAAGGTGTTTTAAATTCTATTATAGACGTGAATATTCTTGCAAATGTATTTAAAATTTTGTAAATTGCAAAATTGTAATAGTGGTTTGGAACGTGCAGGTGCGAAAAGCACTTCTGGTCTTTCACAGTTTCTTTTGTTTTGGACTGTTTTTCGATGTGAGTATACTCATGAATTCAGTTCATCTGATTTTCATGAAGGAACACAGATTACTATTATTTCACCAGATTTGTATATGCATTGCGTTCCATCGGTAAAGGAGCTGAAGCTGGTCAGATGTTTTGTGCGCGTGATGAATCTTCACAGCCCCTAAAAGATTCAAGAGTACAATAAAGACTTCTCATCGACCAGGGAAGTTAGTGAGTCAACAATGCAGAAAGCTGCAGAAAAAATCCATTGTTGAGAACAACATGATAATAATATTGCTGTGGCTGATGACGGAATGCAGAAGCGAGGTCACGTCACACAACATGGTGTAGTAACTGTTACCAGTATGGACACTGGTAAAATAATGCGTATATGATGTACTAAGCAAGTACTGTGCTTGCAAAAACAAGAAAACATGAAACAAGCTGCAAAGTACTTTCGTGGATCAGCAGGGTATGAAGTGGAGTGAAAGGTGCGTGTAATATGATTCAAACGCTCTTGCATTCCATAATGCACTACACGAAATACTTGGAACGGAGACTCAAAGCAGAAGCAATAGCAAAAGAAAATATTTATGGAGATGAGTTTCAGGATAAAAAATTAGACAGTAGGCCATGTCATCATGAAACGCGTGGGGTCGAGCTACGGAACTGAAAGAAAAGATGAAAGAAGGCAAGTTTTATCTGATGGTAGAACGCCTTTCGATGGGAAAAAATCGTTTGAGCTGACAGTCCAAATCGATAAGATCAAAAAACTACTTGGTTTGCCTATCCTCGAAACCTCGACTGTGTTCATGCTATGCGCCAAGCCATTTGGGCAATTTTTAGCCACAAATTGTCCACTGATGAAATCCAGCAAATGGTTTTTGTCCTATTTGTGAGGTGCAAAAAAAATGGTCAAGAGAAGGAACGTGTTTTCTTAACACGAAAAAATAATCAAAATGGAAAAGAACTAGAATGGCGAACTCTTCGGAGACCACACGCCATTTGTAGTTCTAAATTGGACAAATTTTCTGTAGAAAGGAATGACAAAAGTCAAAATTTAATCCTTTCTGTGGTCTGAATTTGTCCAGCAACCATATTATTTATCCATCTGATAAACATAATAGCTATCGTGTCTCTATAAAGCAGTACCCACCCAAACCTTCAAAATGAGCAGTGTTTTTAAAAATCGTTTATCTATAGATTGAACTGAAACTTCTTTTAACTGATTTTGCTGTCTGTTCTGTTTGAAAACTTAAATAAGACTGTTTCCTGTCAAACAATTAATCCTCTTTAACACTTTGCGGACAGGTAACTTCTTAGAACACTCAGATCAGGTTGGTGCACTTTATGCGCCATCTTGTTTTTTCCAATTCTACGCTTATTTTATTAAACACATTATTATTTTTTATGGTATAATAAAATTAGAGATTGAAGAGATGGATGATACAAACGTTTGTGCTCGAGTTAGAGTCGCTATATTTTTCGTGAACTGGACTGTCCTCCACATCAGTCTCAAAATCAGTTTCTTGGTCACTGTACTCAGTCACTTCTCCATCGAGATGTAATGAATCAGATTCGTTCCCAGCTGGCATTTTCTTGCTTAACTCTTCCGAAAACAGGCGAATATTGCTCTGTAGGGTTAATTCTATACCATCATGCTCTCAGTTAGTCTCCGTCCCACTAACTGGATTAGAGAGGATGTTTTCTTCTTCTCCCAACATGGACTTTTCCCTGTCTACCTCAAAAGGTTTCACCCGTCTGACAGCAATTATTGCAGTTGTGGTGGAATTGGCACGGCACTTCACTATGCCACGGAGTGTATTTATAGTGTCTTGGCATATGAAGAAGGGAGCGCCAAACTTCGAACAAGAATGGCTGAAAAGGGTCGCCAATAACCTCGTCTCCAGGCAGAAAATTCGTGGGATTATCAATTTCATTAGCGAAAACAGAGATCTTTTCTGGCCTCCCTAGCCTTCAACTTCCCAGCGAGCTGAACTAAGTAGCTCAATCAACGGACATTCCCCCTTCAAATAAAAGAAAGGTATTTCAACATCTAACGAAAAGAAAACTATTACGAACTAATAGTGTAAAAGTGAAAATGCCTGTGCTGTACATAGTGTATATATTTCCTTCTTTTTGTTTATTTTGTTTTTCTTTTTCCTTAATAAAATTCCCGTGTCTTTCCCATCAAACCGTTCAGTGACCGGTCTGGTCACGGGTACGGGAGTAAGGGACGGCGTTCTGTTCTGTAGGGTTAATTTCCCGCTGTTTCGTGATAGCCAGGTTGGGTTATGGAGAGCGCTTCATTCACTTCCAAGCGCGATCAGACCGAACTGACTGATTCTTCATCCGTGGAAAGAATTGGTACAAGTAGGAGGAACGTTAATACCAGGTTAGATGGTTGGCAAGCTCTCCACATTCCATTGTTTTTAAGCAGCTTATGGTACATACCCACTGGCGCACTCTGTACGCTGTACCTGTCAGCAAAGGATTAACCATTCTCACAGCCACGTTTCTACCCTCCACTTCCAGGAAAAGTTGAAGTCTGTCCCTACCAGTAGTCTCCTTTCTGTACCGGAAGTTTGGAACTCCTTATTCAATTGACTTCTCCGCTATGTGGAATGCAGATATCGCCATATTGACTGCACAGACACACTGCGCTCGAATTCGTCGCACATATTGATTTTTCTTAATATCCTATATTTTTTTTTTATCACGGACGTTTATTTTACTCGTTTCATGACTTTATCATGTAAAATTCAATGTTGTAAAAAACGGTTTCCCCAAAATTTGTTTCAGTCAAAGGAAAGAAACAATACACCAGCATGTTTTGTTTAAAGGATGGATAGACTTTGATGTCCTACGTTCCGAAAGTGAAGTATTGTTTAGCAACGGATTCGGAAACCCTCCGCGCTTTTGCGCATGCGCCGGGTTTAGTTATTTTCTTCAAAATAGGCGGAAAGTGCAGAATGGAAGGGTGATGTTTACATTTTACTGAGCGTGATCTAACAAAGAACTCCGGAAATGCGCTCATATGACTCATTGCCTGATACCCCTTTCAGGTGTAACATCGTCCAAAAGTGGTAGTCTCGGAATCCGTTGCTGAACAATAATACATGGCTCACTTGTCTTCGCTTCATGATGACTTTTTTTGGCAACGATATCCCAATTTCTTTTCTTTTAAGCCTCCCCATGAAGGTCAGTGAATAATTTTAGAAGGTTCAAATTTAAATTAATGGGTATGAGCAATATTAATTACCAGATTATTTATCTCTGCCCGTGAGATGCATTGCGCAGAACGGAGGGTTAAAAGTTAGACAAAAGCAGTGCTGATTTCATCCAACATATTGCGCGAGCAATTCATGGGGGGATTCATGCCCTATGATTTCGAGAGTGATGGTCCATGTTACGTTTTGGGAGTTGGTATACTCCCGAAACACCATTCCCATCTTCGATCATGAAAGAGGAGGAGGTCTTTTATTACGTTATTCGCCTTCAAAGGGCGTATGAAATTTAGTTTTTATTAATGGGATTGTAAGGCGCGCCAAACGTGGCGACCCTTCATCCTAATTCTGGTAACCTCATGACGTCTCCAAATGAGCGGCTAGATGGAGCGGCGTACCTTACAAGCCCACAATGCTATTAGCCAATCAGGATTCAGTTCGTGTATTTTTTATAATTGCTTTAAGAACTCATTTTGGAATTTTTTAAAAGGTAGTAGATTCCTAACATTCAATGAAGAAGCGAAGCTACTAGTTTTCGACTTTGCTGAAAGCGAATCCGCTGATGTTTCTTATGTTAATAAAATTTGCTCGGTTCGCGTACGCAAGATAACAATAAAATGTTCACTGTCACCCAAAACAAAGTTAATCCTGATTGGCTAATAGCATTGTGGGCGTGTAAGAAGGACCGCTCCATCTAGCCGCTCAACGTCTCCAAGCGGAAGGCGCCACGTTAAGTTGAGTTCAGGGTTGCCGTATTGGCCTTTTTAAAGCCAAGTTATGGAAATTTGGCCTTTTTTCAAAGCCATTGGCATTAGGAATTTTCATTTGGCCTTTTTTTTGGCTTCATTTTCGTTAATGACTTTTAGAACATTTTTTAATTACGTATTCTATTGTCTTTTAATAAATTTTTGCTATTACACATTTCAAATGATATGGACGAGTTTTCTGTTTTGTTTACTTACGTTAAAAACATTGACTTTATTTGCATTACTTTGGACTTCCGCTTTGAAGATTCCATTGACTTAGCATTACAACAGAATTACGTAGTTAAGGCATTTTAATGTAAATAAACAAAACATAAAAACAGTTTTCTTCTTTGTTTATTTACATTAAAAACCTTCACTTTATCTGCTTGTATGTTGGACTTCCGCTTTGAAGATTCCATTGACTTAGTATTACACCGGAATTGCGTAGTACAGGCACTTAAATGTAAACAAACAAAGCAGAAAACTCGGCCATAATGAGCTGTGAAACGAAATAGCTCCTGAATAGAACAAGTATGTTTTAAATTTCTTTCACTTAAATTTTAGTTTAATAATAGAGCATTGAACATATGCCTATCAAGTGGGACTCGTTTTCATGAAGGATAAGCTTTTTCTAATAGCAAATGAGGTTTTCAGTCAAATTTGGCCTTATTTTGCTATTTTGATCTGGCAACCCTGGTTGAGTTTTGTACTGGGAGTCGACGAAGAAAGTCGAATGTAGTTAGTGGTTAGGAATGACCGGCCAGTAGCGGCCATTGTAATGGGAGCTGGCAGGTTCTTGTCAGCGAGGGTATCGGTCTAGAGGATCGAAATTATTACACGTTTAATTTAGCAACTTCGATAGTAAGATGAGTGTGCTGATATTTGTGTGCTTCTTTTCATCTTGTAAATAAGTCATGAGCCTAAATGTTTTCGTTGTCTACGTGTCTCTTAGAGAAATCTGAATAAAAACTGGGACTTAAAAATTTTGCAGTCTTTTTACTGTCTGCATACCTCTCACATCAAAAGAAATCCCACGTCAGGATATCACAGGAATCACAAAGGAAATGAAATATTTGATATATTAAAGAACAATTTTAAAAAAGTGCTCGATATATGGGTTCAGATTCTAATTATATACTTCAGTTTCTAATTGTGTACTTCAGTTTCTAATTATATTCTTCAGTTTCTAATTATATACTTCAGTTTCTAATTAGGTACTTCAGTTTCTAATTAGGTACTTCAGTTTCTAATTAGTACTTCAGTTTTTAAGTAGGTACTTCAGTTTCTAATTAGGTACTTCAGATTCTAATTATATACTCCAGATTCTAATTATATACTTCAG